>JAJHUR010072302.1:0-12910 GCA_027495735.1 Lutjanus campechanus
ATCACTTTTGGAAAGTGCTGTTCTCTTCTCTTTGTGGTGAGGATTCCACTTGATATAAAGTATGTGATTAGGTCACATTGGTGCAACTGTGACGTGTATGGTGTATTTTTCCTGAATAAAAATCAGCTTACACATACTGTACATCAAAAGAAGAGCCGTCACAAGTTGTTCAGTCATTTTATTGCAAAAAATATTCAAATATAGATAAAGAAATATAGACAACACCTGTTTCAGTGTTGATATGGACACCTGACTGATGTTTCACAGCACACAGAATAAAATTGAAATGAAGGGAACCATTGAATGAACATTGATCAATTCCAGACTTGTACAAAACAAAGATTACAGTAAGAAAAAAAATTACTTATAATTAATCACGGAACTGGATTAATTCCAAATGTCATCAAACCTGTTTGATGTGTGAGGGGACTTTGGTGGGACTACACTATAGAAGTAGAGTTATTGAATATTATTCCCAATAAAAATTCCCTAAAATTAAGTAAAAGCATGTTTTTCCAAAGCAAATGCTGTAGTATAACCAGTAGGATGCAATTATTGTGTGAGGTGAGTTTGGTGGCATTATGTTTCATAGAAGTGAAGTTATTGAATAATCGTTTATTGTTTCTTTTCGGTATAGACATTTGTAGACGGTCCCTGTGCTCTGGTCTCGCGGCCGGCTGCTTGTACAGACCAATGTAATTATTATAATATTAATTAATATAATAATTAATTCATACTGCACAGAGAATCTTATCCACAACATCTTCATGTGCATTTCTTCTTCTAACACTGTTGTTTTGTTTACTGAGCCAGTATCCAATGGAAAGCTTGCCATAATAATGAGCAACGAATGGGAAGCCTCGCATGAGCAACGTCTTGCACAACAATTCTGACTAGTCATGATTACGTTTGAATTACAGATATCTCTAATTGTACTTTTGACTAGTCAGAATGAAATTATAGATATCTTTAATGAAAATTCTTACTAGTCATAATATAATTACGACTAGTCAAAATTAAATTATTGATATCTATAATGTTAATTCCGGATAGTCAACTTTAGCTATTAAATGTTAAAACGGCTTGCCATAGGCCTATAGTCTCAGACTTTGAAAACCCTCCATCAGTGTTGCCAGATTGGGTGGTTTTCTGCCCAATTTGACTGTTTTTTTTAAATACATAAAAAATGACAGTATGTATTCATAAGTTGTATCCCTTAGTTATGTGAACAACATATCCAGCCACTCAGCACAACTTTGATATGAAACATTTTTTATTCATTCTTTTGATAGCATGGGATTGTGTGTACTTCTCTGTCACCCTTCTTAGGCGTGTTTACGAGGGGGGTGCACTTTGATTTGGCACACTCTCAAGGCTTTTTGCAGTCGACCAAGTTAGATCAAACATTATTTTGTTATGCGTGCTGTCCTTTCACCTTCTCTTTATTTCTAAGGCAGAGGTCAAAAAAGGAATATATTTTTATAGTAGGCTACTATTGTACAATGTAACCTCCTATCCACGTTCAAGCCCACTTAAATTGTTGTTTTAATATTGTCATATTAAAAAATTGTGAACCACAATGCTATAGCTATTGTTTATGAATTTATTTGAATTGTGTATTATAGATAATAATTGGGCGTTT
This sequence comes from Lutjanus campechanus, assembly GCA_027495735.1. Lineage (NCBI taxonomy): Eukaryota > Metazoa > Chordata > Actinopteri > Lutjaniformes > Lutjanidae > Lutjanus > Lutjanus campechanus. The sequence goes on from JAJHUR010072302.1 coordinate 1,643, forward strand.
TTTCATCAATTTGGGCGGATTTTGAGTAATTATTGGGCTGGAAACAATCAAATCAATGAAAAATCAGAGGAAGACACGGAGCGGTGATGACTGCGCACAAAACTATGTTTCCCATCATCCTTTGTCGTCCGGTTTGAGGGGAAGGAAGATGGCGGCGATTGATGGAAAGGGACTGCTGTTGCGGTTTTAAAATGGCAAAAAGCAGTCCATGTTGTATTTTAACGTTTGCTTTAATGCGGTAAAAACAGAAAGCAGTAAATGAAAAACGGAGGCTTTGACGTGAGAGTGTACATCAGCGGACTGAAGGTAACTCATCAGCCTACATATACTCCTGCTGCCTTTAGCCAACAGCTAGCTAGCGAGCTACTGTAAGCTAAATTAGCTAGCTAGCCAGTTGCCTGCCGACACATCTTTACAGAGGGTGTCCATCATTTAATAAATCGAGTGTAATTTATGAACAGTGACAAAACTGGGTTATAAATACTGCAAGTAACGCATTAAGAACTATTAGCCACAGAGATACTCAGTTAGAGAGCCAGCGGCGTTACATTAACGCTGAAGTGAGGCTAACACTGGGCTAGCAATGAGCTCAAATAACCGACAGCTCTGTCTCACACGAACACAAAACGAGCATCATTCTATCAACAAGAGTCAGAAAAAACTGAGTCAATAAACAGCACAGAAAAATGAGCAGTCAGTGGCAAAACAACACAGATAAACAATGAGTTGTAGATACTTAAAGGGACAGTTCACCCCAAAATCAAGACATTTTTTCTCTTACCTGTAGTGCTTTTTGTTTTGATCGGTTATTTATTGTTTATGTATTAGGTGGGAGAGGCAACTATACAGTCATAAATGAGACACAGTGCAAAGCAGAACAAAATGTGACATAATAGTTTCCTTGCCTTCCCATTTCTTTCATTTCCTTTCGCCCACCCCACCGTTTGACCCCGGCATGATGAACCAAAGCAGTGGAGCTGCCAATGTTATTTACTTAATCAAACAGTTGAGTAGGAAAAGATCTATGTCCAACCACATTGACAACTGATCAATCAAAAACAGATGTTAAGCATCTGCTACCCTCAGTTTCTTAAGTAAGAGAATTTGCTGCTCTTCCTTGTCATCTATGATAACAAATGAAGAGAAATTGAAGAGTGAGTTTCAGACAGGAACCTGGACAAAAGAAGCAAATCAAAGACATCACCTTAGAATAACACTTTTTGCCATGCTTTGCATTTTATAGACTGAACAATTGATCAACCAATCATGAAATTAATCAGCACATCAATCAGTAACAAAAACAAAACAAAGAACTATGCTACTACTATTACTACTACTACTAATTATTATTATTATTGATTTCAGCTCTACAAGACAATGTACATGGACAAGAGCAAACACACAAACAAAAGCACAAAAAAGGAAGAAAATAATGATGATAACACAAAATAATAAATAAAGTAATAATAATAGCAATAATGCGGTTCCTGCCATTTCTAGACTAACAAGGCAGACCAAACCAAGTCATTAGAAAACCTGTGAGCTCCAGAGAAAACACAAAACACACATTATTGGTTAATCCATTTTTAATTGGTTAAATTGTTAACAGCGATTAATCAGTCAATGATTAATTCTTAACAACTCTAGCCACTGATTTTGTAGTGTTGTTTTTTTCCCCTTTCATGTAAGTGAGACCTCATTTTGCAAACTAATAACAAGTGTGGTTCTGGACTATATCATGACCAATACTGGATTAAATTGAACTGAAAACAATTCAGATAGAAATAAGATTTACTTAACAATTGTTTGCCACTAAGATATGTACTGAGATTAAATTGAACTGAAAACAATTCAGATAGAAATAAGATTTACTTAACAATTGTTTGCCACTAAGATATGTACTGAGAAGAAGAGCTTCAATGATTAATTGATAAATTGATTATTAACCACTTATTAAATTTATCGCCAGCTATTTTGATAATTGATTAATCATTTTAGGAATTTTTAAAGAAGGAAAGTCTAAACTCTGATTTCAGCATCTTAAATGTGAAAATCCTCTCTCTCTTCTTTTTTTTTTACTCCTCTCTGACAGTAAACTGTCAAATCTTTGGGTTGTGTGCTAAACAAGATGTTTGAGGATGTCATCTTTTTTCCATTTTGCACCACTTTGACATTTTAAAACAAACAACTATTAATCGACTAATTGAGAGATTAATGGACTGTGAAAGTAATGGCTGATTGCAGCTCTACTGAGAAAAACATTATACATTCTTGAAAAAATAGACGGACAGATTTATTGACAATAAAAAAAAACGTAGCCCCAGATAAGATCATGGATCACAATCATGCCTGAAAGAAATTTGAATATGATATTTCAACCATATCGCCCACCCCTAATCTCACTCATTGTGTGAACAAAAACATAAATCTTCATTATAAAAAAACCCACTTGCAAATGTCAGCCAGGCTCTGTTTTCCCCATCCAGACTAACAGAAATCTTAGTGACGAGGATGAAGAGGAAAGTTGCAGTAGTGAAATTTGGTGCAACCTCTATGACAGACCTATAGGGTCCTGGCATTGACATCCATAAGATCAAGTGTTAAATGTGGGCAACTTATTTCATGATTAGTAGGTGCTCTCTGACAAAGAGCAGAAGAATGATAATATGGACTTTATTGCTTTAACCTTGCAAATAAATTGTAATTGATCCAAATTAATTAGCTTATATTCTTGCAAGATCATTTTCACTCATAAAGAATTCATATTTCATGTTCTTTCTCCTAGATTTATTCCTGGATTCCATTTTTCCAGCGTGGCCTTGCCAGTCGCTACCAACCTCCAAGTCCCACTGTCTGACCTCTGCATCACCAGTTTTCCTGGCCCATGGACTTGACTCCAGCATCAGGCTTCAAAAGGAGGCCTGCTGCCTCCTCTTCCCCAAGTGGTGTTAGAGAGATCACCAGGAGCCCTCCTCCCTGCTCACCCTCCTTGTCTGTGTCATCTCCTTCGTCGGAGCCATCTTCACCGTTGTCGACATCCTCCTCTGTCTGTGCCAACTATCAGAACCATGTAAAAGGACAGACCCAGGGGACAGAGGTGGCCAGGGTGTCCTCCACTTCTGCCTCTCTGGCAACGCAGTCTCTCTCCACACCAACATCCAACACCACCTCATCGGTTTCCTTGCCAGACACTTCAGTGCAGCCAAGTGTTGATTGTGAAGAAGAGGGAGGGGAAAGGGAGATGTATGATCCTTTCCATCCAACTGAGGGAGTGAAGGGGGAAGAGGGGGAAGGTGAGAAATATGACCCCTTTGACCCCACTGGTTCTCCAGCATCAGATGCTGATGACAGGAGTGGCAAAGTGAGGGCTGTAAAGAGAAACGCTGAGCAGGGAGATGAGGAGGGGAAAGAGGAAGAACCTCCCGATTCCACTGACACCTTGACTGACCTACCCAGCCCCTGTCCGGCCACCCAGCTCCCTCTGAGGAGGAGAGTGGACTGTAGTATTGCCAAATCCGTAGAGCAGAGGGATAGTGCTGATTCTGATCACTCTGAGGTAGAGGAGGGTGAGATCGTTGGACCTGCTGACAGAGATGGAAGCAATAAGAGACCAGCAGGAGAAATCCTCCCTCTTAATTCTCCCAGTGTCTCCTTCTTTGGTTCCAAGCCAGAGCGCATCCTCCGGGTGCTGGACGGGGACGGATTTGTGTCTGTACGTACAGAGGGCAGCTGGGAGGTGGACAGGGACCCTGAGGATGAGCCTGTAGTAGGAGTGGAGGATCTGAGAAGGAAGCTGGTCAGCAGGCGTAAGGAGAGGTACCTCTCCTTTCCTGCTTCCTCCCCCCTCTCTCCTCAGCCACCGCCTCCTCCCTCCCATCCTCCAGCTTCTGCACCCTCTTCCCCTCTCACACCTCCGGTAGAGCAAGGCAGTAAGAACCGCAAGTCCTCCAAGAGTTCCAAGGACCGTGACAGACAGAAAAGCAAGGATAGAAAGACTGGGGAGAAGGAGGAGAGAAGAAAAAAGAGAAGGAAGGACAAGGAGGGTGGTAGAGAGAGGAGCAAAGAAAAAGAGCGAGGGCACAAGGACGATAAAGAAACAAGGAGTAGCAGGAGCAGTAGCCGGAAGATGAAGAAAAGGCGTCACAGCAGCCCAGAGGCCTCACGATCCTGTAACTCTTCAGGAAGAGGGGGCCACACGAGACACTCCTTTTCAAGCCTATCTGAAGAAAGACACAGAGAGAGGGAAAGAGATAAAGACAGGGACAGAATTAGAGATAGAGACAGGAACAGAGACAGAGAGAGGGATAGAGACAGAGGACGAGAGAGAGATAGGGACAGAGACAGAGACCGAAATCGTACCAGTAGCCGTAGAAGGGATGAACGAGATCGGGATTCTAGCTCTCAAAAGAAGGAAAGGGAAAGGAAGGGAAGACAGCTTTCAAGCAGTAGAGAACGTGGCCTTTCAAAGAGGTCCAAAAGAAGCAGAGAAAAGAGGGATGATGATAGAGATAGAGACAGGCAGCGTGAGAGGGAACGGCGACGGGATGGTCGTCCTGTTGTCCCACCATCTATCCAAGACCTCAATGGGTCTGACCTCTTTGCCATCAAACGAACCATCACAGTCACCACCACCACAACCACCACCACCGTACCCGGCTCCCCAAGACTCGCCCCACCCTCTCCCTGTCGACCAACGCAGGAATCTGACAAGCCCCACAAGAGGAAGAAGAAGAGGAAATGGCACTCAGCTGGAGAGGTGGAGGATCGAGGAAGTTGTCACAGCCGATCCCAGTCACTCTCACCTCCGAGGTATCACAGCTACGAATCAGATCACTATTCAGACAAATTGGAGATTGACGTGTTGTCTTTGGATGGCGAAGCTTTGGACTCGGACTACCCATCTTTGGAGGACACACCACCTGCTGCCCTTCCCCCAGAGCCTCCTGTGCCCAGCCCCAAAACTAAAACCACACCTAAGACTGGACGACATCACCCAAAAAAGAAATCTCGTGCATTAAAGAAAGTTGGCCAGTCTGAGTCCTCCTCCTCCTCTTCTAATAGAACTAAAAGTAAATGCCTCTCCTCACTCACGGTCACTTCAGGCTCTGCTTCCGTCTCCTCTGGCCTGCCCTCAGCAAAGCGAGCCAGGAAGATGGGAAAGGACAAAGACCGGGACAAAAGCAGCAGAAAGGATTTGGGTCGCTCTGGCAAATCCAAGAAAGAGAGCGGTGGCAGTCGGAAAGGCAAGCTGCAGTCCAAAGTGTCTGTGCTGGTCCGAGAGGGTGTGAGCAGCACTACGGGGGCTTCAGTTGGTTCTGGAAAGCTGGGCATGGACCTCTTAGGGCCAGGAGGTACAGGGGGAGGTTCTGGGGGCTCTGTGGTTGGAGGCTCAATTGCAGTGGTCTTCTGCAGGGACAATGAGAGCAGGTCTCCATTCCTCAAACCTTGCTCAGAGCCGCTGTCACTGGGCAGCCGCAGCAAGGATTTGTCTAGTATGGGGAAGCGAAGCAGCCTTGCTGCACCACCATCCTCCTTAACCAGTCCTGCAGGACTGAAATCCAAGAAAACTAAACCAAGCTCCATCACATCCACCTCTTCCTCTGCCTCGTCCCCTTCATCATCTCTGGCAACCAAGCGCCGCCGCCGCCTGGCCAAGAAGACGAGAGAAAAAGGTGGAGCTGCAGGGTTGACGTCTGGAGACAGCACCCAAACAAAAGCCACATCTGAAGGCTGGGGTGGAGCCTCCTTAGATGTTCAGTCAGCTGGTGGAGATGGGAGCAAGTCAGTCAGTCCCCATACCGGCCAAGCTGGCCCTGCACCCTGTTCTTCCTCTTCTTCCTCCTCCTCAACCTCCTCTACCAGTGTCCTCCCACCTTCCTCCTCACCGCCCCACACGCCTCCACCCTCTGTGGCTCCTTTGCGAGACACCAGAGAGTCTTCTCCAGACTCTCAGACTGTAGACAGCAGCTGTAAGACTCCAGACCCTTCATTCCTTGCTGAGGACTGTCCAACTCAGACCAGCCCCACACTCCCAGCATCCAGTCCGTCCAGCCTGTCCACCCCTCAGGGAGCTGGCCTTGGCATCACCTTGTCCACACCCACTGCCAAGCCCCCTCCTCCAGATGATGCGCCCAAATCTCCTCCCTGCTCATCCTCTTCGGCAGGCTGTGGTCTAACTTCCCTCTCGCTCCCTCTGTCTTCATCGGACCCCTCCTCCTCCTCCTCTGTGTCCTCTTCGTCTGCTAGCAAGCCTCCTCCTCCACCTCCCCCTCCAGCAGCACCCGCCCTCCCCTGGAGTCTGCAGACTGGGGTTGACTGCACAACAGGAGGAGTCCTAGCATGTGAGTCTATTTTATCACGAAACAGTCACACCTTGAAGATGCATACAAAGACCTACTCTATTAAGTAAAGTACAATTGATTTTACAGACATCTACTGTTTTTTATTAATTTTGAGAAACATGAAACATTAGATTCCAACCTTGCTTGTGACAGGAAGTCCATCAGTCATCATCTTGTTGACTATGATGGAGTATCTCTGTGGTAAAGTAATGCAGTCATGCACAGAAGTGACAAAAGTACACACATTCTGTACTCAAGTAGAAGTAGAGATTCTTGTGTGTAAAGAGACTGTGGTAAAAGTAGAAGTACTGATTTAACTTCTTTACTCAAGTTAAAGTGAAAAAAAACAAAACAAAAAACATTTCTACCAGCTGTTAGTGTGCAAAGCTAAGTGAATCTAATCTTTCTTCTGTGGTCGAGTCTTCGTCTTGTCTGTTTCATCTTGTTATGTCTTTTACATCATTTTTGTCTCATTACTCCAGTTACGTCTTTTATCTTGTATTCGTCTTGTTACATCTTTTACGTCATCTTTGTTTACGTTTTCACCTTAGGTCTTTTACATCATTTTTGCCTTGTTAAATCTTGTTGCGTCTGTTTTGTCTTGTTACATCTTTTGTCATATTTGTCTTGTTGAGTATTATTACGTTATATATTGTCAAGTCTTTCGCTCATTTCCATCTTGTTATGCCGTTTTTGTATTAAGTCATTGCCATCTTGTTACATCTTTTTATGTTGTTTTAAGGAGTAGAAAGTACAGATGTTTGTGTTAAAATGTAGGGAGTAAAAGTAAAAAGTTGTCGGAAAAAATAACTTCTCAAGTAAAGTACAGATACCTGAAAAATCTATTGAAGGACAGTAACAAAGTATTTGTACTTAGTTACTTTCTATCTATAATCACACATAACTGTGGCTTAATTTGAAATATAATCAAAGAAGACATGATTTGACGAATAAAGCAAGATTTTAAGTGTCTACGAGGTGTACAGTGAAACAACTTAAAACCAGTGACTGGCTTCTATAGCATGCTTTTTAAACTCTGTGACAGTAATACGACAGCAATGATTTAGTAAATTACAGTCACTTTTCTACAATATCAGCTGATTCCTAATAGCAGTCTGTAATGTTTATTCTTCCTGAACATCACAGATGGTGGAAATCCAGATTACATGTCGTCTCAGGGAGCCACCTATAATTCTTTGAACTATAGTTACATACATAGGCACATACACCTCGTTTGAAGTCATTTATTCAGATTAAAACAAACTTTTGATAAAAACGCTTACATACATATTACATGTTGCATTGTCATGTATATTATGTTACATATTTCACACATTTCCTGAAATTTTCTCTGAAATGTCTATCGTTCTTCCTCTTAGTGACTGCTCTACTCTTCAAAATGGAGGAGGCCAATATCGCCAGCAGAGCGAAAGCACAAGAGTTCATTCAAGCAACCAGTCAGGTGAGACAACGATGGTGACTCACTGTCTCTTCGTCTTACACCCGGGCCACACTGCCCACCCCTACTGTGTGTGACAGCTAACTTGCTGAACAGCTGTGGCTCGCACACTCGTGGTGCCCACACAAACAGCGTTGCTGCTGCCGCACTGCAGCTGCCAGTCCAGTCTTTCTACACTGAATCTGCAGATGAAAGTAATGTAACTTTAACTTCAAAGCTCAATATGACGTACTTAAGTGTCTTCTTTTGTCCACAACTCAAAAATATTGAGTTTACTGTCAGAGAGGAGTAAAGAAACCAGAAGATATTCATATTTAAGAAGCTGGCATCAGAGAATTTCATTTTTTTAAAAATAAAAAGTGACTCAAAATGATTAATCAGAATAGATGGAGATTAATTTGATAGTCGATTACTAAGAGATTCATCGTCGCAGCTCTTAGGCGTTTCATGTTCTTTGTCAGGTTTATTAGTTTGTCCAGCTGTTGTAATGCACAATTTATTGGCTGACTGATTGATTTAAAGACAAAAATGGTGAAATTTCCACCCAGCTAAGCATTTTTTTCAAAAGAGACTGTGATAATGTGTGTGCACTGCACATGGTAGTGCACCGTACTTTATTTTAAAATTGAATTTTGTAATCCTGTTACCCCGTAAGTCTGTTGGTAGGATGTCAACATGGCCATCGACACATCATTTTGACTGTCTTTTTTTGCTGAGAACCGTGCACATCATGGAAAAATAAGCAACTCGCAGAATCTCTAGATGATGCAGCACTGTAACCACACATGGGCCTCTCTTTTTACATGAAAAGCAGGACGTTCTGCAACATACGTACATGTGCTGCTTAGGCAGTCAGTGCATCATTCTTCTCAGTCTTTTTTTTTTTTTTTTGACGTGTCCACACAATGTTTTTCCACGCTAATCTTTGGTCTCTTTCTGCAGTCATACCAAAATCTGCCAGGTGAAATGTACTTGTTTGGTGTGGCTACATGGAAGGGCCTGATGATTTTTTATGTCAAAGTTCAGTCAAGTTGAAGGAGATGGGGGTCAGACTGAGACTGCAAGCAAATGTATCTCACCTTGTTACACATAGTTTTGAAATCCGGTCAGACTGAACTGTTACTTTTTCGTCTCTCATGCAGATCCTGTCACAAGCCAATCAGAACCAGTCTCAGCAGCACGCTCCTCCTTCCTCAGCCTCCTCCTCCTCCTCACAGATTCCTCCCCCTCCTGCTCTCCCTCCACCTCCTGGTCTGAGCCCAGCACAGTTCATCCTACACAGCTCCCTCCCACTGGTTGGCTGCACAAAAACTCCACCATCCCTCCTGCACCCTTCCATAGGTGGTGGATGTGCACAGACCCCGCCCTCCATCATGCCTGTGGTGCTGTCAGGAGTGACTGGGAGCTCTGGTGACTCTGGATGGGACAACGAGAGCAAAGACCCTGATAAGGTAAAGCTGAAGTTCATGAACAGATTAGGTCAATTTGTTCTCCTTTATATGATATTATATGTGCTGCATGACAGTTTGTCAGCTTCAACCCAAGGGGCAACAGCTATCTCAGCCCAAATTATTTCAGTCTACAATCTGATCCTGTTAATCAGTTGAATAAAACTGAAATATTGGTACCGTTTTAAAACATCCGTTCTTTGCAGGAGGTGTAACTAAGTAGCTGTTTTCATATTTAAGAAATCCACTGTTTCCTGGCAGAGAACCATGGCCTGACACTTGAAGTGCTGACTCATAGAATAAAATAAAACATTAAAATAAAATACAACAATATATAAAGTTATTTCCAAATATACATGTACTTATTACCTTGTTAGGCAGCTGGATTCACGAGATCACACAAGAATCCATCTTGCCAGGCTTCAAGTTACCCATTTGTGTCCGCACCAAAACTGGTGCAGCCAATCAGCGCTCGAGGAGGGACTCCTGGCAGCTACAGACGTGGTTTTAGGTGGGAGGACAGTGAGAAGCGTGCATGGAAGCGACTCATCTTGCAGAAACAATGGCAGCTCCTGAAGAGTTTAGTGTAGATATTGTGACAGCATCAGTTATATCAGAACTGGAGAGTATTTCTTGCTCTGTGCTCTTTGAACCAAACCCCACGCTTCATTTTTTTAGTGCCTACATGTGCATGTCTGTCGTCTGATATAGGGGTGTAAGAAAATATTGAAAATATTGAATATCATAATAAAATATTTTGTGATACTGTCAATTCTCAAAACACCATATTGTGGTATCATGACAGTGGTTGTTGTGTTTAAACCCGTGCCCACTTGATAGCAGTGCTGCTTATATTTCTTGTTCTGATTGCATTAAAAAAAAGGAAACTTTTTAAACTAAAGCAATATATCACCTTGCAATAAATCGAATTTTAGCCCCTACATCGTGATACTTGTGTGTTTCAACAATAAAGCCAAAAAAATAACAGCTTGAAAGAGAAAAGTAGTGAAGTTTGAACGAGCTACCAGCTGCAGCATCTATGTGTCAGACTCACACGGTTAAGTGCTCATCAAGTAACAATTAGTGAAGGAAAACCATATTTTTGTCGAAGAACTCAAAGCGGCAAAGTTATGGAATTAGTGCTCTGAAAATGTACATTGTGCCAAATTTATCAAGACAACAGGTAAATGGGGCATGTATTGAGTTTGCATTAACATTATTATTATTATTATTATTATTATTATTATTACTAATATTATTATTGCCATTATTAGTAGAATAGAATAGAAATACTTTATTAATCCCCAAGGGGAAATTCATTTGTCTGTAGTCTCATCTATTAGTATAAGAATTATAGAGTCTGATGGCAGTTGGTATGAAAGATCTTCTGTATCTCTCTGTCCTACAACGAAGAGAGAGGAGCCTTCCACCACCATTATTTCTTTGGTCCATCAAGGTGTTATGCAGTGGATGATCCATGTTGTTTAGGATGGCCTCCACCGTCCTCATTGTGTCTCTCTCCACAACTTCCTCCAGAGAGTCCATCCTTACTCCGATCACAGAGCCAGCCTTTTTCACAAGCTTATCCAGCCTCCTTGCTTGCTTTTTCCCCAAACTTCTTCCCCAGCAGACTGCAGCATAAAATAAAACACTTGCCACAATAGACTGATAAAACATCTGCAGCATCTTACTGCAGATGTTTAGAGATCTGAGCTTCCTTAGGAAAAAGAGGCGGCTCTGCCCCTTTTTGTAGAGTGCATATGTGTTAAGGGACCAGTCCAGCTTGTTGTCCAGGTGTACACCAAGATATTTATCGTTTGTTATCTGATCTGTTACATCATCTATGATGTCATAAAACAAGCATCGTATGCTACAATATCTGAACTGTGACATCATCTGTGAGGTCAGAGATTATGTCACCAGTTCTAAAGTTCAAGCATTTTCTGTGACCTCACAGATGATGTCACACATTGTAGACCAGTCATTCCCAAAGACTGGATCAGGACCCACAGGTGGGTCA
>JAJHUR010072302.1:12930-27250 GCA_027495735.1 Lutjanus campechanus
TCCTTACTCCGATCACAGAGCCAGCCTTTTTCACAAGCTTATCCAGCCTCCTTGCTTGCTTTTTTCCCAAACTTTCCCCAGCAGACTGCAGCATAAAATAAAACACTTGCCACAATAGACTGATAAAACATCTGCAGCATCTTACTGCAGATATTTAGAGATCTGAGCTTCCTTAGGAAAAAGAGGCGGTTCTGCCCCTTTTTGTAGAGTGCATCTGTGTTAAGGGACCAGTCCAGCTTGTTGTCCAGGTATACACCAAGATATTTATAATTTGTTACCACCTCGATGTCCATTCCACAAGTGTTCACAGGCTGAAGAGGGGGCTTGGATCTACGGAAATCAATGACCATTTCCTTTGTCTTTGAGGTGTTTAGTATGAGGCAGTTTTTATGACTCCAGTCACTGAAGGATTTTATCAAATCCCTATATTCAGATTCCTGTCCATTCCTTATACAAGCTACAATAGCAGTGTCATTATTACTATTATTACATCATTAATTTAACATGTCTTGTTATCTGAACTGCTCAGTACCTGAAGAAGCTGCACACCCAGGAGCGGGCAGTGGAGGAGGTGAAGCTTGCGATCAAACCCTACTATCAGCGCAAGGACATCAACAAAGACGAATACAAAGACATCCTCAGGAAAGCTGTGCATAAGGTCAGCCTCAGCAAACTGTTTAGTTAAATCAGTGTGTACCTCAGTACACATCTTCACAATAATTTAGTGTTACTGTTAAAAAAACAAGTCAATCTATCTGATTAAGCAGCAGTATTTTTTTTACTTTTTGTTATTCCTATAATGAAAGCACATGGACAAGAAGCAAACTAATGTCCTTGTATAGAAACAGGCTATCTAATCATACTGCGTCATTGTTTCAGATCTGCCACAGCCGCACTGGAGAAATCAACCCCGTCAAAGTCAGCAACCTTGTGAAGCTGTACGTCCAGCGCTACAAATACTTCCGGAAACATGGACGCAAAATGGATGAGGAAGAGAGGGATGACAGAGAGCCAGGAGCGCTGCATTCCTCCGCTTGATAGGAGACTTTTTAAAAAATGTTTCCCCACGCCGCATTCTGCTCAAGATCTGGGCCATCCACCGATTGTTTTTGTCTAATCTTTTTATCGTTTTCATAGCCCACCTTGACTATGCTTTTATGTGATTTTATGGAAGTCTCTCCCCTTATCTCCGTGATCTCACTCTAAATATGTCTCACATAGAAAATGTATCATATATACAATGTTCAGGAAGCGCGTGCTATCATGCACAGCTGTGTGAAGTCCAGTACACCATCCATGCAATAAATACCAACTTTGTGAAGCGTATAGTTTTTAGTTTTTGTTTACGGTGTCCATTAGTAGCTTCACAATGGTGGTACTAATTGCAAGGCTATTTTTTCAATAGCATCGGATTAGGTGTTCATGCTAGTTTGTCTACCACATACCCATGTATATCATAATCCAAGCAGAGGAGAGATGTAATATCCAGTTGCATACACCAAAATATGTTGTACTATACTGTAAGGACACTACGCCACATTTCCCCTCCCCCTTCTGTCTCTGTGTCTTTGCAGACAGTATGCAAGTTGGAGCTGTCAATGAGTTGGACAGCTGAATGATGACGGTTCAAATACACTGACACTTGACCTCTGAGTTCTTTGATTCTGCTGTCTGTGTTTTGTGTGCATGTGTTACTGAGGTTGAGAAAGTTGCTAAATATCTTTATAAAATGACTAGACCAACAAAATATAAATGTTGCTTGAAAACCTGTACACGGTAGAATGGACCTATTTATTTAGCCTGTTTTTTGTATTTGCATAACTTGTTCTCCAGTGCTTCCTGGATAAAACCTGTATGCTTGGTAAATAATCGTCACTGGTAGAGCAAGCAAAGGTTTGGCCTTTGTTGCTGACACTCAGTGATGGAAAGACTAGTAAAAATCTGTACCCGGACAGAAGTACTGTTACATTACTGAAAGAGTACTTGACTCCAAGCAAAATTACTGCTGTTTTTAAAAAAAAATACTAAAGGCACAAAGTATTCTTCTCAAAACTACTCAGAGTAGTAATTACTTTTTTAACCGTTGATGGTTAATGCATTATCAATGGCAGCATTCAATTTAAAGTGTTTTTTTCCCTCAATTTTAAGTCTAAATGACTCACAACTCATGTTCTGCTCACCTCTCCAAACCTGCTGCTCAGTGTCTTTCTATGTCATGGTCTTCATTGGCCCATTTAGCCATATTGGCTACAAAATGCAGATGAAAGGTTTGGATATTAATCCAAATTGTAGACTCAATAGTGGATTGTGATTTTAAAAGTAACTAAGTTTAGTACAAGTAAAATTACAGACTTAAGAAGTACTCATAAAAGTACAAATACATGAAAAATGATTTAATTACAGTAATGTGTTACATTCACCCTTGATGACACTGAGCATAAAGCGGCACTTGCAGTAATCCAAAAAGATTAACAAAAGTTGGGTTCACTGGACTATTTCAACAGAATATATTGCATATTAAAACAAGCAAATAAAATCATTTTCAGGTATGCCTGTAGCCTCATAGTTAAAGTGATCTTTTTCACCATTTACTCAGCTTACATGTTTTAGTATTAAAAGGAATGGAACTGGCAAAAAGATATTAGGTACAGATTTCTGAAGGATAATTAAACGTTTTTGAACAATATTGTCAAATCATTAAGGACAATAATAACATAATACAAAGGAAAATACAATTCATTTGTATTTTTTTTCTCTATTTCAGAATGTCGACACTGAAAAAACTTCAGCATTATACAGACAACAAAAAGACAAGAAAACAACAAATCTAACGAAGTAAATAAAATAAAGATGAAATTAAAATGCAGAAATAAAATAAATAAGTGGAAATGCGAGAATGTGGCAAAGTTCAATTTAAAGACATCGAAGCTATTGCAAATATTAGACGTTTTGATAGCTTTTTTGTTTTCCCGAGGACTCAATTACTGCTAGAAGTCGTCACTAACTCCGTGGTGGCGCGCATGCGTGCCTGATTGATTCGCACCCGGTGCTGTTTACGTCAGGCGTCTTCGATTTACGGCATCCCGCCATTTTATTTTTTGAGAACTGTAGCAGCTCGTACACACATTCAACTATTGTCGCCACACGGTCTGAGTACCTGCGTGGTCCGCTTTAATTTCAAGTCACTGGTTTTACGCTTTCGCCAGAGTAATTAGGTCCAGGAGACGTGGACATATCACACGCCTGTACCTGTGGTCCATGGTCTGACACTGGTCAAGACATTGGAGGAGAGACGGTAAGAGTCGTGCTCGAGGTTCCTTGTTAGCATAATGTTAGTTAGCATGATGGCTAGCTTGAATGCAGAGGGCTTCACTTGAGTATCTGCGGCAAGCTAACGTGCTGTTGAGGGCAAAGTCCGAGCGACTCATACATTGTATCTACAGTGTCCACGCTGTTTGTATGTGAATGTTAATGTGTGTCCAGTGAGCAAGTCTTCATTAAGATCCACAGTTAGCCCAGGTTAATGTTAGCACGTCGAGCTATGCGTGAGCCTGATGTTGGCCTGCTCTCCATTGCTGGACTTAAGCAGTGTGTCAGGTTGTAGTCATTGTAATCATGATACATATTTTTTAGGTGAAAGATGACGCAGTTTTTACCCCCGAACCTGCTGGCCCTCTTTGCCCCGCGGGACCCCATACCCTTCCTGCCCCAGCTGGAGAAGTTGCCCCATGAGAAACATCACAACCAGCCGTACAGTGGCATTGCACCGTTCATCAGGCACTTCGAGGTGCATATTTACTCATCTGTTGTATTCATGTGCTTTGATCTATGCACATTTTCCTCAGTGACATATTTCTGATGTATTTATCTTCTCTCTGTGATCAGGACCCAAGAGATGCCCCTCCACCAACAAGGGCAGAGACCCGTGAGGAGCGGTTGGAGAGAAAGGTGATATATGAAATGATATTTCCACTACTTTTGACTTGAGATGCTATACAAATATGTGTAGGAGTATGACACATGATTGGTTACCTATAACCATGTTTCTTAATCTGGGGATCACAACATAATTTCTGTGGTTTGCCAGATGTTTTGGGAGAACACCAGCTTGATTTTTCAGGTGGTGTCGCAACTGCAAAAGGTTGAGAACCACTGGTTTGTGCTTGCAATCACTAACTTGTGTTGACGTTAAGGTTAGTCTGTAATAGTAGGGTTGAGTGTTCTCTTGTATTGGTCAATGTTACATTTGGGGGGATGACACTAACCCTCAGTCAACAATTAAATGCGACTTTTGTCGGGAGTTTTATTGCATTCTTAATTACATTGCAAGGGAGAACATGTTAAGATTACTTTTTACATTTTAAATTATCTTGGCCAGAAAATACTAATTTTGATGAAATAATGAAGTGTTAATGATTTGGTCTATACGCTGTCATCCTTAGAACTCAGTTTTGTCCCATTTTCCCCTCTGTTTTTGTATCAGATCTAGCTTATGTATGCATTAGCTTGGGACCAGCATCAAAGTAATCCTAATAGTAACCAAAAATAAGCATTTAATGGCTTTTTTTTAAAGCATCCTCACCCCTGGCTGATCTGTTATCTGCCTACACAGCCTTCTTAACCCTTGACCAGTTTTCATGCCTGATACCCTCGATTTAGTCAAGGCACAAGAGGCTGCAGTTTTCACACTGATTCCAGCACTCGTTCTTTATGAGCATTACCATTCACAAAGAGCTCTTCCTGAGTGATTATTGAACACTCATCATTTCTTTCAAATCTTTTCCTTTTACAGAGGCGAGAGAAGATTGAGAGGAGACAGGCAGTGGTGGAGACAGAACTCAAGCTGTGTACGTTGTCAAAGTAATATTCAGTTCAAGTTCTTTTCACTGTGTGTGGTTTCTTGGCTTAAACTAATTCTGCTTTCCTATCTGCATATTTCAGGGGATCCACATAATGACCCCAACGCACAGGGGGATGCCTTCAAGACATTGTTTGTTGCACGAGTGGTGAGTATGTTAGAATCAAACATTTACCAAGTCTGTGGATGAAGCAAACATGATTGTTTTCTTATAATGTTAACATCTAATCATTTTCTGTCTCTGCTGTAGAACTATGATACTACAGAGTCAAAGCTTCGCCGTGAGTTTGAGGTCTATGGCCCCATCAAACGGGTACGTTAAAGCAGCTGTTTCTCACTTGTCTAGACCTGTACACAAGTGTACAAACTACATTTTAATTCCACCCACTGTAACTTCTAAATCTGTTACAGGGTTTGTTGGATAAAAAGGCTGTCACGGCAGTTTTGATATTTGCAAAACTTGACCTGAAGCTCCAAAGAACAGATATGAAACAATTGTCTTTCATTCTTCATCTTAAATAGAATTTTGTTGTGCCATGTCAGTGTAATTGAAATTCTACATTATTGCTGTAGCAATTGAAATTACAAGTGTGTATACAGTATATTTATAAACTAGTATACAATCTGAGCAAACTCAGGAATGAATGGGGAAAAAATAATGCAAGAAATATGCTTAGTCACTGGGGGGGGAATGGAACAGTGTAACTCTAAATGCATTGAGTGATTTGTGAAATGATGAATCCCACAACCAACAATTATCTCCCATGTGTGTTTGTTCCAGATTTACATAGTCTACAACAAGAGGACGGGGAAGCCTCGGGGCTATGCTTTCATTGAATACGAGCATGAACGAGACATGCACTGTGAGTACCAAAGAGCACTGAGCCAAAACCTTTTTTTTTTAGATGATCACATGCTCACGAAGACTGATCTTTGTGACATGCATGGCGGTTCTTCAGTTGAACCCCCTTTCCTTTAGTCTATGTGGATATTTTTGTAGTGATACTGGGGTGGCAGCTGTCTCTAACACCTAGGGAAGGTGACCACTACCTAATGAGCCAATTGATGGTTATGGCATCAAAGGAATCAGAGTACTTCTTACAGACGTATGCTCTACAGTTTGCATGTTGAAATCTAAGTCTGGTGGTGTGTGTGTGTCTGTGTTTGATGCGTGTCATCGGTTGACTAATAGTCTGGTTGAGGATGGGAACTGCACCATAGAAAAGTGGGAGGGCCGAGAGGTAGAAGTTTGTCTTTCATCTGTGAACTTGAACATCTTTGCCTGTCAAAGGGCATATTGTCTTTTAACTGTTAGGCATGGTAGCTCTGTGGAAGAGCAGCTCTCCTGGTTGGACTCTAATGGTAAGCACAAGGTCAGACTGGTCACCAAGCAGTGAATGTTTTCTTTTTATTTATTTATTTTTTAAACCTCAAATGTGTCAAGGACTGTATGGAAACCCATTTTTTGTATGACTAGGTATTGAGCTTAAAGGTTTTATTGGTGGTCTTCAACCCTGGTCATGGTGAGATCAGTTAAACTTCACCAAACTAGTAAGATTTGTAGCTGGTGGCGACGCCTTAGTCAATAACGGAGTACTGTCTCATTAGACAAGTGAATGGTGCCATCTAACACAATGACACCATTCAAGGATTTTGGTGTGAACAGCTCTTCAAGACCAGAGTTGCTGAATCACAGCAAGCATGTAGTCACAGCAGGGGGTGAACTGAGGGGGGATGTGGGGCTAAACAGTATATTAACTGTGTGTTGTTCTCATTGCCACTGCAGCCGCCAATCTGTGATGGCTATTGGCCAGAGCTGGCTGGCAGATGATGATGGTTATGATACATCTACACCCTACTACCACAGCTCAGTATATGGTTGGTATAATGGGTTTGTATGATGGGTAAGATTTCTTTCCACCCTCCATCTCCTACATAGGGAAGAGGAGCTACGTTCAATGGGTAAAGCATCTTTCTTTGCAAGCCCCAAAGAGCTTTCAGTGCAATTACTACTACTACTACTTAGATCTTGGGCTTTGACCATTGAACGCATCCCTGACTACTAGTTTATTTATTGTTGCCCAATGATTCTGCCCTTTATGTGAAAGCCACCTCAGGTCGCTGAGGGCAATGACTCCATCTGTATTGAGGGTCACGAAGTCAGTAAGCAAGTGCGTTGTTGCACAGCTGTTAGCCCCATCAGCTTCTTGTGGAGTTTGTGAATAATGCTATGCAGATTAACTGAATTTATTGCATTTTGTCAGTGATTCAATTTCCAAGCTTTGTTGTCGCGTAGCAATTAATAACATCAATAAAATATAAATCTAGCTCAGCAGGGACAGAACTTGGAATTCAGCAATTATCAGAATAAATACTTAATTATTTTCAATACAAGTGGAAATAATGCTCATGGGTAGCTAGTTTAATGGTAAATTCAGAAACAAATGTGGTAGGTTCATTAGTATTGTTGAACTGTCTGTAGCCTCTAGTCTGTGCAGGTAACCTAGCTTCATTCTGTCGCTGGTAAAGTTGGAAAATTATAACGCATTCTGATAAATACCAGTGCTAATTAAAAAGGCATGGCAAGATGTATATAATGGAAGCTGGGCATTAAAGGTCCAGTGTGTGAGATTTAGGAGGATTTATTGCATTAAGTAGTATAAAGTATTTTCATTACTGTACGATCACCTGAAAATAAGAATTGTTTTTGTTACCTTAGAACATGAGCCCTTTATATGTTGCACTGCCGTGTTTCTACAGTGGCTCAGACTTGCTTGCTTATGGTAGTCCGTCATATCTGATGATGAGTTTTTTCCTTCCGTTTAATTTGGTGAGTTTTGGTTTGACTGAAGTACAGAAGAAGCCCAGAACAGATACATGAAACACGAGTTTGTTAAAGTGTCATCACCACCGTTGTCTCTTCTAGTCACTTGGAAGCAATGAGGCGTTAGCAACCTGCAAACCTGCTGCTAGATGCTACTAGGCCTAAATCCTACACATTGGTCCTTTAACTCAGCTGTTTCTCTCAGCAGCCTGTGCATGCCAGCCCATGCTGTTTAACACTATTAATACAGTTTTCTGCGTCCACGTTCCTTTAACTACTAATTATCTCAGCAAAACCTTCTTTGAGTGGCTGGTCATACAGCCTCATTAGCTAAATATAGTTAACAGCCCTGTTTTTAAATGGAAAACGCTCTCGCCTGATGATGCATCATGTTATTCAGACTAATTAGTCTGAGCTGGCTTTGATAGAAAAGGCAGATGAGGGGAATTTTCTTGATAATTCTGCCAAATGGGCTATTCATACATTATTTATTCACTACATAACTAAAGGTAGATACTAATTATTGTAGCATTACAGATGAATTCATACCAATAATGTGGCCAAGCTTTTCAAAGTAATGGTTCCTGCAGTTTCAGCACATGACATGCAAAAAAAGTTAAGACACTGGATGCCCTGAACCAGTGTGATATTTCAGGTCACTTTAGATCCAAGACATGTCAGCGTTAGGAACATAACTTCATTTAAATTTTAGTATATTAAAGTTTCTTTTTCATGAGTTGGTTGGGGTTGTGTTAAGGCAACTCCTGCAAGGAAGGCAGCCCCGTTTTTTGTTTTTGTTTTTTATTTTCTTCTTTCAGTTGGCCAGTTTTGGTAGGACTGGTGGGGGTTTGGTAAGGCCCTGTCATTGGATGGGATGTTGTCATCCTTAGTGAACACAGGAAGTGGAGGGGTTCTGGTAAGGCCCCCGATAGAGTTGTTGTGACAGTATGTGTACTCTGGTGCTGAGGGATTTTGGTAAGGCCCCAAGACTGGGGCAGAGACTTTCACGAGGCCCATGAGTGAGGGATAATGATAAGGCCATGAACTGTAGTATGAGTGAGGGAGTTTGGTAAGGCTCTCAGAAGGTATATGTGAGGTTTTGGTAAGGCCCTCAGACTGTATGCTATAACTGACGGGTTTTGGTAAGGCCCTCTTTTTGGACGCGAGTTATACCATCAGAGATCATCACATCAGACCAGTGTGGCAGCCAGGATGAGCCGCCTGGATTTCACCATCCATCATACAGGATGGATTGGAAGACTGTTGTGTGGTATAAATGGGATGAGATGTCTGAATGTACATCAAATATGCCAAATGGAGACTTCTTGTTGATGAAATGTTCTTAATTTTGGTTGCTTCCATCATGTTGCTCTGTTGTAAAGCTTGTAAAGGGTTTCAGCAGATGAAAGCCACTGCAACAGAACAGTCTATTGCCATATCATAGTATTTTCTTCAAAATCTTGTACTGTCAATAGTGCAGTTTGCCTTAGCAATGATGTGCTGCTGTATCTGTACAATCACTGATTAAACTGATATTAAAGGTCAAAGTGTTGCAGCATTGTACAAACCGTAGATTTCAATTATTCACAAACCTGAATCAGAACACATCACAATGTGTGCACCACTGCCATGATAGAATTTTTATTTCTGAGACCTCTCAGCAAATTGGAAAATCTGATTTATCAGAGGTAGTGTAGTGAATACACTACATACAATTCTGATAATAAAGCTTTTAACTGTATAGTAACTGTTAACTTTTCTAGCAGGTTGGGTTAAATTTAGCAAATGCACTGTAACAATTGCAGAATGACTACCTGTTGTACGACACTGTCAGTAACTGAGGTTTTAAGTGTTCTAGTTTGCCACAGTCAAACCTGAGAGGTTCAGCATTTCTTAAAATATGAGGAGTCACTTGTCACTCTGATTGTTCAGTAGTAATTAATGTATTTAAAGGGGCAGTATCCCACAAAAGGAAGGTAATGCTGCACAATTATCCTTAAGACAACCTGAACCTCTTAAAATGACCATATATACTTCTCAACACCACTGTTACTTAATGTAAACAGTGAAAGAACTGAATGCTGGGTAGCTAAATGATGCAGTTAAAAGTGAAACATATCAATCACTCATCGGGTGGAAGGAAGTCTACTCCCATTATCCTTCGGCTTTTGCCCAGAGAGCAGCCATCTCGGCCTCGCCTGCTCCTGGTCAGTATAATGATGCACTGTTTGTTTGTTTCCTTGGCCACATTGATGCAGTCGTATTCCTATCTCACCTGCGACTCTCCTCTCCCCGTTCCTCCTCTCCAGCCGCCTACAAGCATGCAGATGGGAAGAAGATTGATGGTAGAAGGGTGTTGGTGGACGTGGAACGAGGACGCACTGTCAAAGGATGGCATCCTCGCAGGCTAGGTCAGCTGCCGTTTTTTGTACTGGGCTCGAAAAATCAGAAAATAATTTCCGGACTTGACAACTCATGTCATCAAGTCTTAGGATCCTTACCTGACACACATTTGACTTTCTCTAGGTGGTGGATTGGGTGGCACTAGGAGAGGTGGAGCTGATGTCAACATCAAGCACTCTGGCCGTGATGATGCGTCACGCTATGATGATCGCCCCCTGGGAGGGTGAGTACTATCGAGGAAGACCTGTCATTTGGTATAAAATAATGTACTGCTGTGTATAACAGTCTTTGCTCTGTCCCGACTGCTCATAGTGATCGAGACCGTGGAGACCGGAGAGAGCGTAGCCGGGAGCGTGACAGGGACAAGGACAGAGAACGCCGGAGGTCCCGATCTCGCGAACGACGCAGACGCACCCGTTCAAGGGAGCGAGAAAGGGAGAGAGACAGGCAGATCGGAGCAGACGAAAGCGGGGGCAGCAGCCGGCGTCGAGAGCGAGAGAGGGAGCGCGGGGGGGCAGTGGGAGGAGACAGCAGGAGCAGGGAGAGGAGTAGGGAACGGAAGAGAAGGAGCAGGAGCCGGGATCGCAAGAGAGACAGGGAGAGAGGCAAGGGGCTGGATGGAGAGGAGGTTGGCCAAGGAGACGGAGCGCCTGAGGGTGGTGATCGGATGCTGGAGGAACATGAAGGGGAAATGGGTGAGGGCATGGAGGAGCGCAGAGACAGGGACAGAGAGAGGGACAGAGACCGCAGGCGCAGCCACAGGGACAGAGACAGGCGCAGGGGAGACCGGGACAGAGACAGGGAGCACAAGAGGGACCGGGGAGAGAGAGACAGGGGGGACCGCAGAGAAGACCGCCACAGCTCCCTACGAGATGACATGGGATCCCAAGATGACATGGGCAACGAGGATGAGGGAGGAGCACCACCTCACATGGAGGAGTACAGTCAGGACGGGATGATGATGGACCAGCAGTCGGTGCCATCGGCTGACGGCTACGGCTCCAGTGAGAACGGCTACAAGATGGAGGCACCAGGAGACGAGTACTGAAGTGGTCCCTCTCCCAACAAATAAGTCGTTTTCATATTTTACTTTAACATGGCCCATAACTGTCTGGCAAGCCACAGGACACCTTCCTCAGTACCACACACCCAGCTAGCTTTCGCTTCTTGTCAAGAATCCGTTGAAAGATCACACTTTCTCTTTGCACGCACAGTTGATGCATAAAACTGATTTTTGATCTTACTGAAGTTGCAGTTTTCCTGCATTGCCCGACTAATCCGTGCCACTAAATGTTATCAGATCACCTTAGTGATTCAAGCTAGGTATGGTTTTTTTTGTTTTATTTTGTTCTTTTTTTTTATTGGCTTGGAAGAACTGTATAAACACGAGCTCTATTCGTTTTTTTTAGATGGGTAGATTGTGTTGACTTTTATTTCCGGGTTCCTAAAGCAGGTAGATTGTATCCTCATTTGGACCCAGTGACCAATTTCTGCTCAGTGTATGTTAAATTGAATGAAATGTAGTATTGTGAGAATTGAGGGCTGTTCTGTTTATTCATTCTGGAATAAAACATTTTTAAATAAATTCTGTCCACTCTTTGCGTGTTAGATTTGCGTATGTCAAAGTGTCCAGTCTAATTTTTATACTGGATGAATGAAAACCAGTGACCTGGAGGTACACAATCAGTTACAGCATACAAACTGACAAAGTGGGTGAGAATACACCATTCATATTCATTTAACCATGTTTTTTAAGTTTGTTTCAGACAGATTTCCATCATTGGTCTGTCACATACATACATACATCAACATTCTGCTTAAAGGAACACAGACAAATATAATTAAGTTATTGTTTATTGGTTAAGTTTTGGATTTCATTAGTCAGTTATTTTATTTCTTCATACTTACTATACTTACCATGTGCTCAGACACTAAAGGAGGAAGTGCCTAGTCACTTCCTGTATTTTTTTTTGCAACCTTTTTTAAAAACTATTGCTCAACAAAGTATGCATGGACTCACTATACAAAACAAACAACAAAACAACCAGGGGTACATCAAAATAATTGCATAAAAATGTTAAGACATTCATAAATTATATGTATTAATAGCCTTTTTGTTCAAAGAAAAAAATGTTATGTATCTTTGATCAAGTGATTCAAGACAAAACAAAAAAAAATATGAATTTAATTTTGTGAATAAAATTTTTTGCCAATATGAAAAGATTTATAATGAAAATATATTTGCCATCTTTTGGGATAAAACCAAATGCAACATTCTGTTTAAATAGCATTACAAAAAAAGAGTGATGATCCATAGTATCAAAGGCCTTGTAGAAATCCAGAAAGAGGTTATTACTATGTTCAGATATCAAATTGGAGTTATCTAGTATGTCCAAGACAAGTCTGGTATTAATAGAAATATGTTATAAAGCTTGACTGTGTCTCAGTGATAATTGTGTCTAAGACCACAATTTTTGCAAGTACGAGAGCGCTAGTTTTATAATCATCCTCAATAAAATAGGTCTCCAATTATCAATGAGGAACATGTCTTTTATGGACCTGGGAATCAAAGTAATCAGACCTTGAGTGAGGCTGGAGGGAAGAGTTGTTTTCTATGCTCTCTGAAAGAAACCTGTAGCAAAAAAAAGGGCTAGTTGGTTTGAAAAGGTTTTATAAGAAAAAAATATGCAGAATTTTGCTCTCCTTCCTCTAAACATCTCCTGGATCTGACAAAGGCTCCTTCTGCCTTACGCTGATATACAGTATGTCATCTAATTTATTCTGAAGGTCTGTCAAATTTAGCTTTTCCTCCTCAGAGATTTCTTCATCATCATCATCATTTCATCAGTCTTTGATGAAATGAGAAGATTTTAATAATCACCTCTTGTAGACTTGGTGATTCAACTCCCATATCTTCTGAAAAATTTGCCTGTCTGTATCTGTTGTAAAGAAAAATTGTATCATCCGCTAGCTGGGCTAGTTTAGATTCTCTATTTAAAGTCATACCTTGAAAGTGACTTTTTTAATATGTGTAGCCATAATTTGTGCGACAAGAAGAAATAAGAAGGGGCAGCCTTGTCTCATCTTGCAACAAATATCAAACCTAGGATTTATAGGTTGTGTTAGTTTAACTGAGTTGTTGCAACCTTTATATAAAGTTCTGACCGCTTTCAAAAATTGGTTTCCAAATCCAAAACACTTAATAACTTTAATCATAAAGTGGTGGCTTATTGTATCAAATGCTTTATTAACATCTACAAATAAAATAAAACTGTCCAATATATACTCATTGTAATCGATCATATCCAATATTAGTTCTATGTTCTTACATGTTTCTTCCTGGCATGAATCCAGATTGCTCTTCATCAATAATGTCATCCAATTCTAATTTTTATTGCAAATATCTTAGCGTTGTTATTTATCAGACTAACTAGCCTCCAATTCTCAACACTTAGTTTGTCTTTCTTTGGTCTAGGGATCAATTTAATAAGACCTTGTTAAAGGGTTGATGGTAATTCTTCTTTAACTATGGCTTCTTTGAACATTGCAACTAAAAATGGGGCTCATACCTTAATGAACACTTCATAAAATCCACTTATTAATCCTTCATTCCCAGGAGATTTGGTATCTTTGAGACAGCTGATACATTTCTGCACCTGTTAGACTAAACTTTTTGATCACAGATTGCTCACAGTTTCTCTAACTAATTACAAATACTCAAATTAATACAAATTTCTGAGTGGGGGGGTACTTGTACTTTATGAGCAGATTTGCAAGGTTACGTTTACTCAAACTTAAGTATGCATTATACTATGTAATGTGCTTACTTTAAAATCATAATTGAGTACTTTTCCGTTTTTGTGGCCAAGAAGGTAATCCCATATATCATTGAAAACAAAGACATGGATGAAAAAGAAAACAGTGCAGTAGCACAGGTTTGGAGTAAGGATGTTAATGATTAATCATTAATTGATTAATTGTTGTTAAGAATTTAAGAAATTACAAATGTATTAATCGAATGGCAGTAATTGCACCTCATTTAACTCTGTTTTTTCTTATGAACAGAAGGTCTCTCGTCTCCTCTTAAAAGCTCTTTTCACCTCCACACTCAGTGATCATCTGTCAGATTGGTGTGGATGGACTTGACCTTAAAATAAATACCTTAAATATGTTTAGGGTCACAAAATAGTTGGTTCGGGTTAGGGAAAGCTCATGGTTTGGATTGAAATGATCAC
>JAJHUR010072303.1:8640-55187 GCA_027495735.1 Lutjanus campechanus
TAACTAGTAGGAGGTTTCAGGAGCTTGGCTCAGTATCATTACCACCTACACAAATGTCAATAACCAATTCCTGCAATAAATACTACGTCTGTGAATTTTAAATTGTTCACTTAGTTGGCTCCGTATCAGAGAGATATTTACTCAACTCCATGTTATTCTTTGCAGCCAGTTTGTGGTGTTTTATGGACACTGGACTTGAAGCAGTAAATCTCTCAGTAGTTTCAACTAATATTATAAGTTGAGCTGCAAAGATTAGTCAATTAATCGATTATTTGTCAACTATTACATGAATCACCAGCTATTTTGGTAATTAGTTAGAGTAATTTTTTAGGAAAAAAGTCAAAATTATTTTATTCCAGTTTCTTAAACCTGAATATTTTCTGGTTTCTTTACTGCTCTCTGACAGCTAACTAAATATCTTTGGGTTTTGGACATAACAAGACATTTGAGGAAGACGACTTTGGGAAACAGTGAATGGCATTTTTCACCATTTTCACCATTTTCACCATTTTCTGTCATTTTATTGACCAAACAACTTATCGATTACTCGAGAAAATAATGGACAGATAAATAAACTATGAAAATAATAACTGCAGCCCTCATTATAACCCTCTCACTGTTGGTTAGATTGTTGTGCAGATATTGTATTTTATTGGATGCAGTTTTTGTTGAGCTGAATCTGTATATGCCACATTCAAAACCAACAGGCTTATCTATTTTTGTACAGATTTCTTTTGTATGAGTATTGACATAATTGACTTAATCATAGACACTGTATGGTTGTAGAAATACACGAGAATTGTACATTTTGCAGCACATCTCTGCCAGTAGCTTTGCAGTTAACACAGTATTCCTTGCAAAGTAATACTTTGTGAGAGTGGGACTTGGGTTAGTCTAGTTTAACCAGCAGCCAACAAGAAGCAGGCTTCATTTACATTTAGATTAATTTTTTTCCTTACCTGGTGAATCTTTTGTTGCCCCTACAGTGATAAAATTGTTTTGCATTGCTCTTCAATAAATCATACAACTGTGGACTTCACATCTCTTTTCATAATTTCATACATAAATGAACAGTGTACATTATTGTTGCAGTTATATATGAATGTAATGTTTTTAGTTGTTGATGAATGTCTCATTGAATGATACAAAAGTCATAGGCACAGAAAATAGGATTTTTTTTTTTAAATAAACAACCTGCACACAGTGCTGGTACAGAGAAAGTCAGTGGCTGGTTTTGCAATTCAAGATGGGACAATAAAGACTGACTGATACCTTGAATGAGCACATTGATCATTTTTAAAGCACTGTACTCACAGTAGTATAATTGACAGATAATGTATTGTTTTAAACATGGTATCAATACTTTCAAGAACCCTATTTGAAATAGCAGAATCATAGATTACAGTTGAATAGTAGTTGGTAGTCAGAAGATGACATCTTTTTTTTAAAACAGTTTATTACACAGTTTATTCAGCATCAGATCAAAATACATATGTGACAGACCATTATCTCTCTATCAGACTGACTTTTGGGCCTAGGAGCTAAATTTAATAATGGGTATACTGCCCAGAATTGGGCAGTATACCCATTATGAGCATGTTCATTTGTGGCTATGAGAGAGTACAGTATGGTGGAGCATTCATGTCAATCTTTTGTTCCTGACTGCTTCTGATTGTCTGATTCAGCAGACTGGATGTGACCCTGTGACCCCTGGTTACCAGGGAGAGAGCAGTGGGGCCATGGCTGTTGGGGCTACGGTCGGGGAGAGCCAACTCCAGAGGATTATCCGAGATCTGCATGGTACGCCAGCTTTATGTGTGTGTGTGTATGTGTGTGTGTGTGTGTGAATAGACTGGGTGCAGGCAGTTGGCTGACATGGTGTGACTGAAGAGACGAGAAAGAAGAGTCAGAGAGGTTTGCCATGATGTCATGACCTTAGCGTCAGTGTCAAGTCTAAGTACAATCTTGTACTGACCCTTGGAACTATCTGACATCTCCTGCTCATCAAATCATTTGGGAAAACGTGCATCTGACCTCACGTCCCCATAGTCAGGGTGTGGTGGAGGCCTCTGTCAGCATGCAGCGAGACAGAAAGCGTGTGCTGAGGGTGCACCCATCACAGGTGTCCTTCCAGTTTTTGCGATGGATACGAGGCAAGTGGTTGATTTATAGACTAGTTGAGCTTGAGGGGGGTGGAAATGGTGGGAAATGGAAAAGAATGGAAGATTTAGTGTGTGTGTGTTACCACAATGCAACAAAAAGAGACTTTTTTGCTGTTTTGCTTTCCTGCTTTTTCCCTGCCTTGATATTTTCTGAATGAAGACTAGCTGTTCATTTCTTTTCTGCCTAAAACAATTGTTTTATATTATGTGTGTGTCTGTAAGAAGCAATTTTGCCTTTTACAATGAAAATGTGCATTTCACCTGTTTGAATGAACCCTGTTTAATTAATCCATGATCTTTTTTTTCATTTTTTAACTTGAATTTCAGAGGCTGTTGCAGAGCTTGCAAGAGAGTACAGGGAAAGTGGGGAGCCAATCACCGATGACAGTACCAACCTGCACAAGTTCTCCTACAAGCTGGAGTACCTGCTGCAGGTGTGATTTTGCTTATATTGTCATATCTGACTAGGGCTGGGTTTCATATATGGGTATGGGTATATTCAAAATGTTTGATACCATCGCTATACCTTGACTTTGACACTCGTTTCTTTTTTCATAAAATCCATTTTAAAAAAGAAAATTACATTACACATTACGGTACAATTTTTTTTCAGCTCCTTTTCACACACTCAAAGCAGTTTCCTTGCACATACAGTAATATAACCCGAGCATGATTCCACTTCAGTTATCTGTTTCAACTCTTAGTTTTATGTTTCACCACTTTAGCATTTTTCCACTCAAAGCAGTATATCTATGTCTGTCTATCTCATCTGTCTTATCCATCTATTTATCTTTCAGTTTGACCAGAAGGAGAAAACCACATTTCTTGGTACAAAGAAGGATTATTGGGATTACTTCAATGACTGTCTGGCTAAGATCAAAGGAGCCAATGATGGGATCCGCTTTGTCAAATCTATCGCTGAGGTATGAACATTTTGTTGTTGTTTTCTACAGTGACACCACTACTATAGCACTAATACACAATGATGATTATTAGTGTTATCAGATAATCCCTTAAACCTTTATCGAAAATAGTTACACCTGTTTTACCCTCCAGAGTTTTTGCATCCATTTTCTTTCTGATCTGTTACAAATATAACACAACATACACCAAGTGATATATACATCACATATACAACATACATAAAGTCAACCGTTTAAAATTTCTGTTTAAAAATAAATCAGTCCTTCCAAAATATGAGATGCAAAAGTCAATTTAAGTCTTGGCACTGATTTATTACATCTCTGCAACTTAAGAAATGTATGGTGTATTGTACTCGTAACATGTTCTTTTGTTTGTTTGCTTAAATGCATTTTTATATTATTACCTCTTTAACAGTTGTGTTGTGGTTAACTTGTGTGCTGTGGAGATTAACTTATATATTGTCATTAATTTTGTAATTTGTTATGTTTGGGACCTCCTTGAAATGTTAGTATGAAGTAAAAAATGATTAAAAGCTCTGTGTAAAACCATGTCTTCTTTTACTTTGAAAGCTGAAGACATCTCTGGGGAAGGGACGGGCATTTATCCGTTACTCCCTTGTACATCAGCGACTGGCTGACACCCTACAGCAGTGCCTTATGAACCAGAGAGTCACGAGGTAAAGCTGGCAGAACAAATTGTTTTTAATTTCATTTAGATATGAAGAATGACAGGCTTTAAAAATGATTAGAACAATAGAATGGCATTTGTTTTTTAATTATAAGAATTGTTAAAGTTGAGTAGAGATCACGCTACACTTTTCATTGGCAGGTTAGGTGAGGTGGCACAAATGGAAAGTGATGTGCGTGTCATGTGATATGTTCTGTTGTGTTTTACTTAATTTTCCCTTTCTGCGAAATGGGACTACTTCTCCTGTAGTCAGTAGTAGTTGATTAACTTAAAAGAAGAATTCATTTATTGTTGTCATTAACTTAACCAAGGTCAAAATGAGTGTGTATCGTACCAAGCTGAGAACACAACTACAAGGAGAAATGTTTCTGGTTCCTCTGATATGTCCTCCTGTAACCTCTACTTCGTCTCTCTTCTCACAGTGACTGGTACTATGCAAGAAGCCCCTTCTTGAAGCCCCACCTTAGTGTTGACATAATCAATCACCTGTACGAACTCAATGATGTCCAGTTTGATGTGGCTTCCAGAGGTCATGATCTTGATGCCTCCTGGCCCACATTTGCAAGGTAACAAATGTGAAAACAACATGTAGAGCTGATAAAAACTAGGAAAATATCTAAATAAGCATCAAGAAATATTACAGAAGGAAGTGTGTCCAACTACAGCAAGCATAGTGTGTTCCTTTTGGGAAGAAGAATTTAATATTTTGATATTTTGATATCTTGTAAATAATATTTCAGGACAATTGAATCTTACTACAACATACTGTAGGAAAGAAAGAGGAAAGAGGAAGACCTGATTTTTTTCTGTTGTCCAAATGCAAGTTTCTGGACCAACATCCAAAATTGGCCACTTGACATTGACTTTCAGATGTAATGGATAAAGACTGTCCTCTGACGACAAATAAAATAATGCTGTTTGATAAAATATTTATAGTTAAACCTCAATTAAGAACTTATCTTTAAAAAATACAGTTTATGTTGGAAAAATGCTACAATCCATTACAAAGTAAAAAATCACTGAAATGGGAAAAGATTTGTCAAAGAGAATAGTGGGGACAAGTAAAACTCTAAATATGCTCTACCTGTCAAATGTATATTTCTGTTGTGAATGCTATGTGTGTTGTCTGCCTGTATTAATTAAATAAATGTTAAAAACAACAACAACAAAAAATACAGGTAGCATTTCTTTTCTGATCCACAGGAGGACACTGGGAAGTGCAAACTCACCTGGCCACATGTGGAAAGCACCCAGTCGCAGTTCAAGTATTAACAGCCTAGCCAGCACCTACTCCCAGGTAGTGGACATGTATCTCAAATAACATCCTGTCATTTTATCATAGTTTTTAAATGATAATATGTTCATCACTCTTTCTCTGTTCCTTTCCTCCTCATCTCCTTTCTCTTCCAATCACCTAGCAAGCACCTGAGTTTCCCTCTAGTCCTGACTATGGTCAGGCTCTGCTCAATGACCTGAATGAGTCTCTGCCTGTCTGCAGAGAAGATGCCAGCACAGTTGAAGACCTTCGCCTGGAGCTGGACCAGTCAGAGCTGAAGCAGCGAGAGCTCCTAGATAAGGTGCAGCAGCTGGGCGAAGAGGCTGCTGAGCTGAGGGGGGTAGTTGTGGAGCTCCAGAGGCAGCTGGAAGTGTCCCTTTCTGCCCAGGAGGCACAGCAGGGCTTGCAGGGAGAACTCAAGGCTCTGCAGGGGAAAGAGGAGGCCCTGTCCAGAGAGGTGGAAGCACTCAGAAATGAGGAGAAAGCCAGGGAGGCTGAACAACAACTCCTCCAGGAGAAGTTGGCAGCTGCTGAAGGGAAGAACATAGAGCTCCTTGCCAAGTTGGATGGGGTTCTGAATGAAAAGGGCCAGCAGGCAGCCAGTTACTTTGATTCAGCTCAAAAGATACATGAGTTGTTGGACAGATTGAAAGAGGCCGAGAAAGGGAAGATGGAAGCTGTAGCTGAGGTAGAGGAGAAGAAGAGACAGGCAGAGAGGCTAGAGGATGAGCTGAGAGTCAAGGAGGCAGCTGTGAAGGATGGTGAAACAAAACTGGGAGCATTAGTTGCATCTGCGTCTGAGGAGAAAACCAAGTTGGAGGCAAAAGTTGAGGAACAGTGCAGTACCCTTGATAAGCTACAGGGGGCCTTGACAGTGAGAGAGAAAGAGGCGAACAACCTGCAAAGGCAGCTGCTGGACCTCCAAAGATCTCTAGAGGAGAAGGAGGAAGAGGTGGAGGAGGTGAAGAGGAGGGCACACCAAGATAAAGATGAAATGCAGAAGAATGTTTGTGACTTAAAAGAGTCTCTAGAAGCAGAAGTTACTGACCTAAAGGAGCAGCTAAAGAGGAAAGAGACAGAGCTTACCTCCAGCTGCGAGACACTACAACAGCTAGAAGCCAAGCACCAAAGCCTGTCCAAAGAGAAGGACAAACTGAGCACTAACATTGTTGAACTGGAGGGTAACGTCAAGGAACAAGCCTCGAAGATAGAAGACTACAAGACGCAGTGCGCCAATCTGATGGAACTGAATGAGAAGCTGCTGACTACATCGAAGAGGAATGAAGAGCTGAAGAAGGAGATGGCAGAAAACAGAACAGTGCTTGAAACTGAATTAGCCACTCTTAGGGCTTCTGAAAAACAGCTTCGAGGCCAGCTGGATGATACCAAGATGACTGTGGATGAGAAAGAGAAGCGCTTGCGTGAGGACAACCGTAAGCTGGATGAGAGTCTGCAGCGAGCCACCATGGCTGCAAAGCTCTCAGAGGCCACGACAAAGCGGCTAGAGCAGGAGAACCAGAGTCTGAGAGAAGAGCAGGACACGGTGAAAGCAGCTCTTAGCCGCATGCAAGCCGACCTGAAGAGCGTTCACGGGCAGATCGGAGAGTTGGAGAAGAACTTAGGAGCTGCACGCAAGAATGAAGCAAGCCTCCAAGAACAGCTCCAAGCCAAAGAGGCCCAGCTAGAAAGCAAAGACAAGAGCATTGTTGTGCTGCAGTCCAGGTTAAAAGCTCTGGAGGCCAGGGAGAAAGAGCTTGAGATCGCCAAAGCCGATGCAGAGGTAACCTGTGCTAAACAGACAGAAGTGATCGAAAGGGTTACCTCTGAGAAGCAGGTGATGGAGAAGTCTCAGCTGGAGAGGAGTGCTGCCCAAGCAAAGGAGAGCCAGGAAGTGGCGGGCAAACTGAGCGTGGTTGAGGGCCAGTTGGAGGTGAGCATGAAAGACGTGTCTAGGCTCCAGGCAGAGATCCTGGATCTCAAGGTGCAGGTGAAGAGGTCTGAGGAGGAAAAGTTAAAGTCACAAGCACAGCTGGAGGTGACTGAGGCACAAAGGGATGAGCTCAGGACTCTGACTGACCAGCTCAAAGCCCAGACAGAGGCACTGAATCAGAGGCATGTAACAGAGCTTATGGAGTGCAAAAAGAAAGAAGAGTCTCTGATTGAACAACGTGACAGAGAGGTAGCTGCCCACGCCGAGCTGGCTATCTCTGCAGCTGCCATCCGAGAAGGGCTGTCCACCCTCAAGGCGGAAAATGACAGACTAGCTTCAGAGAACAATGAGGTGCGCGAGGGTCTTCACAGGGCAAACACAGAGATGGCAGAGCTGGGTATGACCATCTGTAAGCTAAGTGCAGAGAAGGAGGAGGCCAGAGAGCACTGGGAAGGGGACACTGTCAGGATTGAAGAGCTGGAGAAAGAGGTGGAGCGGATAGAAGAAAGCATGGCAGAGCTACGCCTGGAGAATACCAAACTGAGAGAGGAGCTGACTCAGAAGGAGAACCTTCCAGATACTGTCATGGAGCTCCAGGTGCAGCTGGAGAAGGCTAAGACCCAAACGCAGAACGCCAAGGACTCAAGTCGAGAGGAGGTGGAGGCTGTTAAGTTCCAAATGAGCTCAGAGAGCATGAATCATCAAGTCCAGATGAAGGTGAGTTAATCATGTCTTACATTACACTCAGTCATAGTGTAAGTCAATTTTGTTCTGTTAATTCTTCACAGTAGTTTTTAGTTTATTGGTCCTGTTTGCACCTGGAATTAACATGTGATTTGTATCTCAATACGTTATCTGGATAATGAGATCTGAGTCATGAGCCATTGTAAACCTGTTATCCCGATTGTGTCAAATGGATATATTTAATATTGCAACCGAGCACCATGTCTGTTACTGAGGGCAAATATCCTATGATATATTTACATTAGTACCATGCAGGCAAACTTAATAGATTTTTTCTTTGACCAAGAAAACCTAAAAAAATGAATGCTGTACAAATATTGACTCATTAAATTGATGAATAGTGAGTCACATGCATAATTAGCAAATGCAGTGTGCACTAAATTAAAAGGCTGAACATGGTAAACACATCTGATTAGAATCAGCATGTTCGCATTGTCATTGTAAGCATATTACCATTTAGCTAAACTCAAATCTGTGCCTAAGTACAGCCTCACAGCGCTTTTAGCATAACTGTGGATTCTTCTTATTTCCTTTTCTTTTGTTGCTCTCACATTTCAGAGTGTGAATGAGCAGCTGGACAAAGTGAAAGCCCAGCTGCAGGAGGAGCTGAAGAATGTGTCCAGCTTGCAGGCCAAAGTGTCTGAACTCGAGGTCTGTGTCCTCCAAGCTTCAAATACAGTGATTCATGGTTACATAATAGGTAGATACATGGTGATAGTACAATGTGTTCTGTAATCTTTGGAGAGTACATGCCTTTGGAGAAAAGCAGTGCTATAGAAAAAAAAGCATCATCAGAAGGAAAATATGTGATGTACTCACCTTTTCAAGGAGAGAACATGTATGATTAAGAGAAGACTGTAGATAGATGGCAGTCAAAAGTGCAAGATTCTATACATAGCCTGGAACAGGCACCTACAGCTTAATCATTAGGGTGGAGAAAAGGAAGCTACACCACATGGGACATAATAACAGGCAGATTATTTGTTTAGTTCTCATTAACAGTAGATGATTATATGAGAGATTTTTTTCGGGTCTCTGTTTTTTATAATGAGACACCTTGATTGCCTGAGCAGTTTTGTTTGATTGCAGAAGGTAGAATAGATACAAAATGACTGCAGCATAATGATCCTAATCCAATCAATAGCTCAGTGAAATTGCTTTGAGATAATAGTTTTAATAGTTAACTGTTCCAACTGGCTTTTAGTGAATTACATCTTTTTATATTGTGTGTTCTCTAGCGCAGTGTTGGGGAATATTACTTTTAAAAGTAACTCCTTGTATAATAAGATTACTGACATTAAAAATTATTTTATGTTACAGTGTGAGAAAAGTAACTTTTGCATTACCAAAAAAGAAAAGCACTTTGCGATTCCTTGGGCATGTTGGTTAAATTATCCTGACGATCTGACAACCGAACTGGGCAGAGACAAAATACACAGAAAACAGTAAAACACAATTTTTTTTTCAAGTTTCAAGTTTTTCAAAGTGTGTGATGGATACTCTGTTCCTCTGGCAAGACTTTCAAAAATAAAAAGCCTCTCCAAAAGGCACACTAGTCTGGATTGTGTTTGGGTATTGGCTTGAGAGAAAAAATTTGATCATGGGGAATTTGCTCAAAGCATACTTTTCAAGACCCGACTTGAGATATTCTGCGATTTTAGTGTCCATCAAGACTGTGGGCTGCCTGTCCTCTGTCTGAAGTACAAAAATAGTCACCCTCTGAGTCTCCTTTCATGACAGGTACAGGCGTATTTCTTGAAGTGGTGGAAATACAGTAAAATTGTGGTGGTAAGGGACTGTAGAGCTGCAAAGCTATTAAAATCACAATGATTTTACATTTTTGGGGGTCAGATCGAGGGTTGTTCTTAAACCGATGCCATCATCAAAAATGCCTCCAATACACCCCTAAATGCTGGAATGGGAATCCATGAATACACAAGTCTATGCGCTGATCTGATATCAAGTGATTTATTAGCCCCATTATTATTTATTTGGAAACATGTATAAATAACAGACTACTTGAATTGCAAAACTAATGCATTATGTTGCTTGTTACATTAAAAAGTAAACTGAGTACTCTACAAAGTAATGTGTTGCCCCAACACTGCTCTAGTGCACGATGCATCAGCCAAAATATTCATGTTGCATTACAACACTTGTAATGTACTGTGTTTAATTCATCCAGCAGTGTTCAACTGAACTGAAACCAATTAAAGAACAAAATTCAGGTGTTTAAATTAGAGAAACAAGTGTCAAAAAATGATGAGTATTTTTATGTGTGTTGTTTGATAAAGGCTGTGAATGAGCAGTATTTGCAGCTAACTGGCGAGAAAGATGCTCACATCACAAAGACAGAAGAAACCATTCGTGAGGGTGAGAGTGAGATTCAACAGCTGAGAGTTGCAGTAACCAGGTGTGTTTATGTACCACTGATACCTGTTGTGAACTCTGTGTCTTGATGAAAAAAAGAACTACTGACTCATTTCCCTTGCACCTTCTCCCCTCAGTGCTGAAGAAGCACACCTGGCTGTGCAAAAGGTCTGCGAGGAATTGAAGCAGAAACTCAGCACAGCAGAAGTTGACAAACAAAGCCAGTGCCTGAAGATGACTGCAGAGATAGATGACCTCAACAGAACCAAGACCAACCTTGAAGAGCGGCTCATTGAGCTTATAAGGTATGATCTCAGCAGCATCAACACTGTCTGCTGCAACAGGCCTATCATTTTTTAATGAAGAAGGTGGTTAAAGTTCTTTTTCTCTTTTACACCTCATTATGTTTATTGCTAATTGTCGCACTGTGGAGTGTATATTTTGAATTTGGTCTCCCACTAAGAGCAGTTCTGTTGACATTATTGGGAGTTAATTAGGCTTTAGGTGCAGGATCAGGGGAAAACGCTTCTTTGAATGCTGAGATGATGTAGTGAGAACAGGTCTGACAGAGAGACTTTGATGGAAAAGAGAGCAGGAATAGTAATGCTGAGGGGCCAACATGAGAGGTGACGTAAGGTGGAGAGATGCTACTTAAAAGGACAACACCTCTATATGCATCATTCTTCACTGGATTTATCAACCCCTGTTGCCTGTAAAGTTTTCATACTCTGCAAGGGACGAAACGCAAATACAATGATTCAGTCAGCTCCTTTGGGATGTGCCTACATTTCTCTGTCTTTTCAACCTTTGAATTATGCATGCCTTCATTGCTCTTCTCAGCAGCATTATTTAAGAAAATGAGGCTACTTCCAGTGTCTATCCGACATGTTAATATAAAATTACAGTTCAGTGTAAGTACATGACATGTCTAAGTTGTTCAGTCTTCAAAGATCATGAAGTGGAATACATGTCTGGTTGCACTACTTTTTATGCATCTCATATTTCATATTTCTGTTTGCAGCTTATTATATTTTTACGTATTACACATTTCACCCTCTGTAGTTTATTGATATATACTGTCTGCACTGTTACACTTTTTGTCCTTCCAACACCCTATACTTCAGTCTATACTTATTATGGTTATTGATGTACCTGTTTTCTCACCAATATTAGTATAAGTATTGCAATTATTAGTGCTATTCTTTATTATTTTTTATTGTACAGTACTGTATTATTATATTGCCTAGTCTTTTGTTTTATTTATTTATTTATTACCATTTCTTTTCCTCTCATAACTCTGCTGCTGTGAGACTGAAATGTCCCCATAGGGATAAATAATGAGCTACCTAACCTCCTACCAAAGTCTACCGTCACAGGCTAGATTTTCTGAAGCCTGAAAACAGAGCCAAGAGGAGGAGCAGAAGTCTAGTTTTCTCACAGACCACTTGAATTACATTATGCTTAAGACTATAATATTTAACATTAGATGATTAAAATGTCTAAAAACAGACATAATTATATATTTTGATGAGTTGTGTACTTAAATGATCACAAATGGTTCCAACAACGTTTGAACACAGAGAAATCCATAATTTATTTAAGCTAACAGTGTGTTTCCTACTTGTCACTTGTTGCTATAAAATCTTGGCAAAGATGGGATATGTTTAGTACGCGAGTGAGGTAGGAAAACTTTAATATTACCTCGTCTGTGAATATGATTTCTGCCTGAGTCACATCAGATAGATTGTCATCAGCTAGGTAGTTGTTAAAGACTTCCATGATCCCACGCCACTTCACGATGTCATCAAACTGAATCTTC
Organism: Lutjanus campechanus; assembly: GCA_027495735.1. Lineage (NCBI taxonomy): Eukaryota > Metazoa > Chordata > Actinopteri > Lutjaniformes > Lutjanidae > Lutjanus > Lutjanus campechanus. The sequence goes on from JAJHUR010072303.1 coordinate 20,553, forward strand.
TGTTGTTATTATAATGTGAGAGACCCATAGTGGCAGAATTAACGTATGGGCTATTACGGAACCTTTGCCCAGTGATGCCAAAAACAAAGTCCCTATTTCAGCTTTAAGTTAAATTCAAGTGATTTTTTTTTTTTTTCAAAATGTTCAATTTGTTAAGACAGCACAGAGTGACACTAAGCCTTTTATGGATTTGTATTTTTCGTGCGTTACATCAGGGACAAAGATGCTCTGTGGCAGAAGTCAGACGCTCTGGAATTTGAGCAGAAACTGCGAGCAGAGGAGCGCTGGTGGTTGGTGGATAAGGAGGCCACACACTGCCTCGGGTGCCAGGGCCAGTTCACCTGGTGGCTGCGTAAACATCACTGCAGGTGGGCTTTGAGCGGGCACCGGGGCCTCCTCAAAAATCAAGGCATCAAAAATGTGTTTTAGTACAAAAAATTATAAGTCTAATATGGATGATTTCTTTCACACATTTGTCATTTTTTTAGGCTTTGTGGTCGCATCTTCTGCTACTACTGCAGCAACAACTTTGTGATGACCAAGCACAGTGGGAAGAAGGAGCGCTGCTGCAGAGACTGTTACACCCAACACAGTGCAGTGGTGGAAAGGTTCACAGAGGCAGAGCTGAGTCCTTCAGACACTCAGCCTCCTCCACCTGGAGCTGGACCTCAACCCCCTCCTGAACCAGCTCCATATAAACCTATGCCCAGGGTAACAGGTAAGAGGCAAGCTGGATAGAAAAACACACACTAACTACTACGTGCTAAGTTGAGAACTGCACATTTGGCCCGAAGGTTTACCCCTGTAGTTCTCATTCCGACCGTAAGCTAACCGGGAAGCAGAAGTGAAAAACTGACTTTGTAATATTGAGAAACAAGAACAGGAACCGTTTACACAGAATTCTTATTCATTTAACAAAAGGAGAAGTTGGTGACGTTTTCATTTAGAAGAAGCTGTTGTTGCTTTTATTGTAAACAGGGAAATCTGCAAATGTTAGGTCTATTTTTGAATTAGCTTAGTCACAAACATGAATTTCAAATATGTTTTTTTTTCTATAATGTACATGCAGTTTTTTTGTATACTGTGTAATCAGAGGACTAAACAATAAGAACAAGTAGTGGTCCATAGACCTTTTTCAGGTCAGCCATGTTGGTATGAAATAGTAAACACAGGTGTTATGAATAAGCTTTTCCAGTGAAACATGCACAATAGCAGCACCCCAGCCCTGCCTGTCATCTCGTTGGAACAAACTGGCTGCTGTGAAAAAGGTTATTGTCCAATAGTTAAATTCATACATTGTTGTTCCTCCCAGTTTCAGACCCGAGCAACAGATCAGATGATGGAGCTTTTGACATAATCACAGAAGAGGAAGTGAACGGTGTCTATGACAGTGACACCACGTCCCAGACCACAGGAGGCTCTTTGGAGGGAGAACAAGACAGACGGCCTCCTGGATCACTGGATATGTGAGTCTGATATTTATCTGGGGACGGAGCAGAGGGACGCGTCTGAGACCTGATGCAGCTTTGTTTGGTTTCTGAGTCAGTGTGTGACTCTGTGCTTTGGTCAGGTTCCTTCAGGTCAAACAGTCACAACACAAGATACCACAGCAGCTTAGTGCTGAGCTCCTGAAAGTGCAGAGATTTAGAGACATAACTGCTTGGATTTACACTCACACACGATATCCAGGCCTCCATGGGCAATTATGGCTTTAAGAAGAGTGACAACTGCATTAAGTACATTTATGAACAATACTGGCGTCATGTTGGCTAATCAGAGCATGCCACAAGTCAAAAGTGACATACTACATACTGTATGTAGTGCTGGATGGTTTAAGCAGCCAAATAATGAGACTTCCCTTCAGGTTGCCATGTTCACTTCCTCTCCTTTAACTATCTGGTCAAATGTGGGAAGTGGAAATGGGGAAGTGAACTAGTTCTGTATTATAGATAATGCACCTTTACTTGATCAGGGGAAAGTGAAAAAAGGCACATTTTTCAATTATTTAATTTTTAAACTTTATTCTTTATTTGGATCCCCATTAGCTTCCACTAGTCTTCCTGGGGTCCACACGAAAACAACTATAATTAAGACAATTTAAAACCACACAGTATCACTAAGACAATAAAATGGCCAAAATTAAGAAAAAGAAATAAGTGACTCTATATATGAAACAATAATTAGCAGCAAACTATAATTAAAACAAAATAGAAATAGTCAAAAACACGGGCACAAAAAATAGACAAAAACAAAACAGCACTAACAAAATAACATTTACTTGTGATTCAACAATTTTTGTTTTAGTAACTTTTTGAGAGATTATCAAGACATCAAGACATCTCTGGAGGTACTCATCATGGTCCATTCTTTAGCTAGAACACAGCTGAGGCCTGCACTACGAACCAGGGTTTGGAGTTAGCGAGGTAACTTTAGGTGTCACCCCAGGTTTTCAGAGGTACAGAAGTGGTTCTTTTCCTACTGGGATACATCGCCATGGTAACTTATGCTGCACACCTGATTTGCTCTGGAGCAGGTTATGTTGGAGATGACAGATCAACACAAAACAGCATGATCTACTGACCAGTCAATTCAGGTGGAAATTGGTGTCACCATTTGTAGTACATCCTGTGCAACTTGCTGCAGGGATCATGAGAGGCTGAATGTTCAGAGACCGGCAAATTCCCTTTGGCTTCCCTTGATGATTTTTTTTTATATGGGAGATAAAGATTCTTGTGGGAAGGATTAACTTATCCATGTCAGCTTCTTAAGCAGTGTGTTGCCAGTGTAACCTTCATTATGGCAGGCTGACGTTCTCAGCAGGAGTGTACTCCTGTGTAGGAGGCCCCCCTCCAGTCTTCTCTCATTTTTTTCTTCATGGCTGCAAGCAATGTTGAAACCATTTTATTGTGTTTTTTTATACCCATAACATCCTATAACAGAGACTGGTAGAAGCATATAAGCCTTGTAGTTGTTGCACATGTAAGATATGAAAGTACTACTTACCACTGAGAATGGTTTCATTTTTATTTTTTTTTTGCTCACATTTGACACCACCAGGGTTGCAGCTGAAAGAATAAGGCTAAAATTGTCATACACAGCACAGGTATACATCTAAGCAACACGTTAATTTAATGGAATACACAAATGTAATTATATTCAGATCTACTCATGGGTCAGTGATGTATTAATTTTTGCATTCACAGAGTCTGCAAGCTTTTGTCACCTGTACATCCTGCATTTGGCAGTTGCAACAGTTCTGCTTTTAGCCTGGGTTATGTGTTTAAATTCTTCATATTTGTCTAATATCATAGTTCACTCTTTATTTGTAAAATATGCTGCAGAGTACACTTGTTGATGTTTGCAATTGGTCAAATTCTGCAAACCCTGTCCCTCATCTATATGTGAACATGCTCACGGTCAAATTGGGACACCCTGGGTTGAGTTACTGAGTTGCTAACCACCATTTTGTAACCACTTAGAGTGCTGGTGGTCGTCAGGCTTTGTGAACCCAGATAATGAAAAGATATCCTGGTTTTGTTGAACTTGCTCTGTAGCACAGGCACCTGCTCGCTGTTTCTCTTAAAAAGGACAATAAATAGACTCAATGCTGCTTGAATGCATAAATCTCTGAAATAGATTTAACTTGAGTTGTTTGTTTTCTTTGTTTCAACACCTTCTGATATTTCCAAGTCACAGTGCACCCCAAGAAACAGAATCTCCAATATATAAAACCTCGAGAGGCACACGTGTTTCTGCCAGGTGTCTTGTTTTCAGTGATTAGCAGAAAGCCCATATTGCAAGAACAGAGAAGTGCCACAGTTTCATGGTGCTAAGGGTGACAGAGAGGTGGAGAGAGACTGAAGTCTTCATGTTACCATGATGTTGTAAACTGTATGGTAACTGCCATAGGCAGAAATACTGCTGTAGTTGCTGGCCTCCTAGAATGTATTCACCAGAATATGTACCATGTTCAAAGATTAATCTCAGAGATAACTTGGAATGAACTGGATTAATTTGTGCTTAGATTTAAAAGTCCAGTCTGTAAGATTTAGAGGGCTCTATTGGCACAATATGGCAGAAATAGAATATAATATCCATGAGTATTTTACATCAGTGTATAATCACCTGAAAATAAGAACTGTTTTATGTTTTGTTACCTCAGAATGAGCTACAGAAGGTGCAGGTCTTCTTCCACTGAGTCTGCCATGTTGAACCACCATGTTTCTACAGTAAAACAGACAAACCAAACAGTGGTGCTAGATAGGACATTTCCTGTTTATCATGAATATCGCAGCTGCCATAGTATCTTGGAAGAAGTGAGTGAGGCAAAGGGTAGGGTGAGGCAAGGGGTATTCAGTTGGCCATAATCTGCACTGCTACATTCCACCAAATCTTACACACTGGGCCTTTAAGTTAAGTAAATGAGTTAAGTAAATGGGTTAAAGCCTGCAAAACCACTGGTATAATCTTTGAATACGCATGGACCATGATCCGTGGATCTATATTCCACTTAAGATGCATAATGTTTAACAAAAGGTGTATCACTGAGATATTTTGAAAAACAGCTATACCTGTGTCGGCTACAACAAGAGACTTTGCATTACTATTACATTACATACGTTACATTATTATGGCATTATTACATCTTTTGCATTATTTATATAACACATTTCATGTAAACTCTTAAATTTGAGTGGCAAAATTTGACATATATGCATACAGAGAAAATAGGTCACATAAGTAACACAAATAAAATAGTTTAGATTATAGGAAAGAACATATTTTTGTTCTGAATTAATCGTGATGCCACTGAAGAGTTATTTACATTGGAAACATTGTTTCTCTGGGTTTTGCAGAGGCACAGGAGATGTGACACCTGACGACCCTGAAGAGCACGTCCCCACTGTTCAGGATTCAGAAATCAACCTCCTCAAATCAGGAGAAGTCACGTGAGTCTTGATCCTGGTATACTTGATGTGTGTGACTGAGTTTTGTTTAATACCGTTCTTGAAATGCTTTTGTTCTCATTGCAGGATGGCCGTCCCTCTCAGCATTGATGATATTTCTCAGTTTGGCGATGGTTCCAAGGAACTCTTCATCAAGTCCAGCTGTTACAGTGTGATAACTGTCACTGTGGGTGACTGTGGGCCAACCATCAGCTGGATGTTCTCCTCAGAGCCAAAGAGCATCTCCTTCAGTGTTGTTTACAGAGAGTCTGCTGACACTCAGGTGGAACAGTCAAAGGTAGATCATGTGCTTATTGTGTGCATTTTTATGTTATTGCACTAACACTAATGTATTGTGAGACCCAATACTTGTACCTCTGTCAGTGGAGAAGTCCAGGAAGGCAAAAGCCAAAGGCAAAGTTGTTACATCATTTTAAAATTACAGGGATGACAGGCAACTGCTGCTGGCCTACAGCTGCCTCGATCTGTTAGTTTGTTTGTTATTGCGTGACTTGGGTGTATTAAAAGGTTAGTTCATATTCACTAAAGTCACTCAATAAGATCAAGGCAACAGTAGACCAGCATTGGTAATACTTAATTTTAAAAATAACCATGTCATGACACCTGTCATGAACATGAAGTCTGTATGAATGTTTGTGACTGCTGTCATTAAGTGTCATTTAGTCACTTATGTCATTTTTAATGCAAAGTTGACCTTGTTTGAGATGTCTTTGTTATGACAACTTGACATTAACCAAGACAGCATAACTTGTTAACGTCTTTGTCTTGTTAAAACATAAAGCTAAACAGTTTCTTTAAGTTTGATAACGTCAAATTGTCATAACAAAGACATTTTGTCATGATTAATGTCAAGTTGTCATAACAGACAACTCAAACAATGTCAAAGGGCATAATTGACCGAATTGCACTGAATGACAGCAGTCATAAACATTCATAAAGACTCCTTCGTATTTGTGACAGGTGTCATGACGTTGTTATGACAATGTATTGACAGCCTTATGTACACCCCTTCAGATAAATTGTTACTCCAACAACTCCTGTGTTCTGTGAGGTAAATTGCTGTTTTTGCCAAAGGAGTCTGGTTGCTTTGAGAGTTTTCATAACATCACTTTCTCATCAGAAAAGGCTGTGATGCCGAGGTAAAACTGTGAAAGTATTCTACATATAAAGTATACTGAAACTGATATGTATTTTTTTTCAGGTGGGCCTTTTTTATGTGTCTAAAATACATTTTGCTTCTGACCCCGTCCACAGCAATATACTTTTTAGTTTCCCACACCGGTACTCCTGCTGCTTCCCTAAAATGGGGGCAGTAGCTGATACACAGACTACAGATAAGTACCTCATACAACTGCACTTCAAAAAATCCAAACTATGCTTTTAAAGACATGACAAGGCTGAAGTGAGTGCTTTTCAGTTGAAGAAATTGCAGCCACTTCAGAACTGACAGACGATGACTCAGAAATTATTACCAGACACAATGGGACTGATCCTGTGCGTGCTTTCATGGGCGCCCCCTGCAGAGAGGAGCGCTATTTGCTTGATCTTTCAAATATTTCTGACAGAAGAAAAACACAGCAGGTTGCCAGTGTTGCTCAGCAGGTTGAGGTAAACATCCCATGCTTAAAATGTCACAGGTTGTAAATGAGTTATGACTTTTCCTCTCTCTATTCCCATCCCCTCACTATCTTACCAATATTTTCTTGAAATGTATTTTTAATTAATCCCAGTGTGTTGGAATTAAGAAAACATAACCATTATGATAATGATGATGATTGTATTTTTGCTGTCCAACATAAACGTGCATGTAAGGTAACATAAAAACAAGACCACAGTATTATAGACCGGCCTAGTGGAATTTTGCTAGATAACCCCCTAACAGAATCTTTCACTAGAACATTTAGTTTCACTTCAAACCAGTGTTTCTGTTCTTCTCTCAGGTCCTGATTCCTCTGACTCGCTGCAGTTCCCATAAAGAGACAATTCAGGGACAGCTGAAAGTGCGACACCCTGGCCTCTACACACTTATCTTTGATAACTCTTTCTCACGGTATGGTGCTCCTGACATCAAGCATCCTTGTCCTGATTCTTACTGTGTGTGTGTGTATCTGAGTGTGTGTGTGTGTGGTGTGGTGTGTAGGATTGTGTGTGTGTGCATGTGCGCACTCGGCCTTTAAGCTGGCTTTCTATTGTGCCTCAGCGTCTTGTTGCAGTTAATGGGATTGCAGTCCTTTGATCTGAGACCCTCTTCCAACAGGTTTATCTCCAAGAAAGTCTTCTACCATCTCACCATGGAGAAGCCCATAATTTACGATGGAAGCGACTTTCCTTGAAGCTGCATAACGCGCGCTCCCACAGAGGCATCAGCGTGATGTCACAAAGACATCATCACGATGTCATTGTGGCAGCTGAAGAGTCCAAAAATGACAATTCATTGGCTGTTTTTAATTAATCTGACTTTTTCTGTTCCCCAAACCTGTTTTTATCCAAGTATTTTATGTCTTTAAAACATTTATGTATTATTTAATGGTCTAAGTGAAGCGTTGTCAACAAGATGACAGAGGTTTTAGAAAAGAAATAGAAAGGTTTATGCAAGTTTTAGCAGTTTTATTTTTTCTTTTGGACACACACCAAGTAGTATATGTACCCTTAATTCAGTTAGTTGTTCATTTAGATAAATGTGTCATTTTGTTATTTCTTTTTGTAATTTTTGTTGGTCTTAATTAATTTTCTGGCCTCTCTTCTCCCAAATATTCTGTAAGGTTTGGGAATGCAGATTGCTGCTGCACTAATAACACTAGCAGTATGAAATATAGTAAAAAAAAAAAAACTGTTGTGAGACCACAAATTTTTGCAAAACCTTCTGCAAAACATGTCTATGAAGACCCAGCGAAGATTTTTGAAATTTACAAAATTATGGCCAGTTTAAAGTGTGTTGTGCAATCTTTAAATCAAATGGCCGAAAGAAGCAGAGAAAGTGCAGACGAGTGGTTCACGAATTGACTTGTCTGAACACCATGTTTGCACTTTAACAGCGCAGAAAGGAAACAAAGTAGTAACTATTACACTGTTTAAAAAAAGTTGAGAAAACTAACACTAACACTAAATTTCTGAGCTTTGAGTCAAACTCAAACTCTGAGTTATGAAATAAATTTTTGTAAGTTTCCCAGCCTATAATCTTTTACTAAGATGATTTACTTTTCTTCACAAATAAATGTAATTTCAGTTTCAAAAAATGTTGAATAAATCAATTATATATCAATAATGATTAACAATTTAATATTTTCAGTTACAACCATTTAAATTTCAAGCACCCAAATTATGACAAATCTGGCTTGCAGCTCACTGTGAACAGTTTTTGAGATTTTATAGGTTTCTAAAAGTCAAAGATTCAAGTTTATCTAAAGAAGAAAAGTCATTTATCTCAAAAACACCTTTTTAGGTTATTTCAAGACATAAGAGTCTTGAAGTCTTAAAAGTCTTGTTTTCTCAACTTTTTTTTTTTTTTTTTTACAGTGCAACTGGCCTGGAAAAACACAGTTTCTGTTTGATAACAAAGCATAATGCACTTTGTGCAAATCTCAGGAGTGGGACATAAAGTTGTCCTCCAGTGGTAGCATGTTCTAATTTTATGTTCATGGAAAACTTTAAAGAAAAGAAAAGAAAAAAAAAACTTTGTTTAAAACTGACAGACCAGTGTGTTTCTCCATCCAGTTCAGAGGATCTAATGAAGCAGAGTGCCTGTACTGACACAGGCTGACTTTATGTGTCATTACCATTAAGTTAAACTATATTAATGATACCTTCAAAGTGCCTATTAACTCTTAATTGCCAGGGATTAGTTTGCTTTTATAACTGTATGTATTACTTTGTTATCTGCACAGAACATGACACTTGGTATGAACTGATAATACTGAACTGAAGTTTAAATCACAATATGCAGAATATCATGTATTTTTCCGTTTGGATTTCATTTGAATCTCTAGACTCCTTTTGTCATGTGTTTTAGATAACTCTCTGCACTGTACTCTGCAGTGGGTGGTCAAATAGGTTTGAATTTTGTGTGCTGTTTATTGTTTTTTTTTTTTTTTTTTTTTTTTTTTTTTTTTTTTTTTTTTTTTTAGCAAAGCAATAAGAAAATAGGAGCTTGATCACTTTGGGACACAACTCTTCACTACTTAATGAAGCAAGGGCTTATCTCTATGCTGCTTTTGTAGGGAACTGATTACATTTCACACTCAGATCTCTTTTATATTTTTGATGGGTGTAAATTGGTGCAATTTGTATGCAAAGCCTCATATTTTCTCTACTGAGCTGCACTTTGTGGTAATGGTTTTATAAATTGTTACAAACAATATTGAATCTGTTAAGTTTACATGATCTTTGTCAAAGATTTCACACAGGGACAAAATTTTTCTACTTGCTGTTTTTGAAGGATAATTTTGGAGGAGTAAATTGTGCATGAATCATCGCTACAAACACTCAGTGTAACTAGTAATATACCTGTCAAACATCCAGTAAACATCAATAAAACGTGAGAATGATGATGCCTCCGACATCCACTAATCTGTGTCTAATTTGGTGTCTCAGCTTTGAATGTCAGAAAAAGCTCACAACACATTACCTCTGTGAGCTGCTTCATTCATTCACAAATATCACGAGTGTCAACACACTCGGTGTCCGCATTAAGGGGAACAGGTTTATTTGATGCAGAAGAATAAACAGGAACAGTTCAATACAGTCAACGACAAGACTGCTCTGTGAATAAAAGCTATCGAAGTTTGTTTATCTGCCATAAACCACAAAGTGTTGAAAACAACGGCAAATATCTCCTCTATCAGTTCTGTGTTTATTCAGTTTGGTTTCAAAAATAACATCACCCCAGCAGAGCTGTAGCTGAAGACCCCATCATCATGTTTATCTGTATTTAACCTTAGGGAATGTTTAATACTCTCACTGTGCTTGTGTCAGAACCTGCTGTGTTAATGATCTTATCATCAGAGCTGACACAAATAGCTGATAAATTAATTAGTTGATTGACAGGTAATTACTCTGCAACTGTTTTTTAAGGTATAATATGCAGGATTTGACAGTTGTTGCTTGTAAACTCAAGTCGGGGTTTCTGGCACAACTTTACCTACTTACAAGCTGCACGGAGCACAGGACAAGGGCTCAAAAAGGCAAAACTCCAGTTCATTAAACAACTTAACTTGTAGATGCTTGTAAGCACATCAGAAAGATGGTTGATTGTTGGGTCTCATTCCCAGGAGGTCAAAACTTACACATAACATAGAATGGAAAAATTGCACATTGCACAAATTGAATATTCTGAGGAGAATAGAAAAAAATGTGTTTGGAAATAATCAGCTAAAGCAAACAAACAAAGATCCTGCTCTTCAGCTTGAGTTTAAAGGGCAAGTTCACCCTGACATTTCCATAACAGAGGATCAGAATTTTGCGTGTGTGTTTGGCGACACACTCAGGCTCATGAGAGAGATGAATTTGGAGTGTCTCACCCACCAGCAGTAGAAAATGAAACACCTGCCTAGCTTTAACTATACACTCATTTTTTCTCTTTCTCTCTTAATTTCAAATTGTCATCACAAACAGCAATGAAAAAGAAAACAAGCTAATTGAAACAACAAGATTGAACAAACAACAAGCATCTAACAAGGTAATAAAAGAAGAAGAATTAAAAATTTAATTAATCTTTAAAAGGTTAAAAAAAAGTGTGATAGACAGTTCATCAAAGCTGTCACAAACATTAATAGTTTTGAGGTCTGTTTTTTTTTTCTTCTGAGGACTCGATTAGAGCTTTGGGGTCTTTAGTTTGTAAATTATCTTCACTGTAAATGGCCACCCTAGGACCTGACTTTTGCCTTCAAAATAAAAGTAAGATGCTGAGAGATGCTGAGAGCAGCACGTGGTCAATTAACCTTCCGTCCTTTTTTTTGATTTGTTTCCTTTTTTTTATTGGGGGAAGAATTCGCAAGGCTTTAAAATCAGTGCTAAATATTGTTAGAGCCATTATCTCACCGATAGTTTCTGTGTGAAGTTTTTATTCTGAAAATACATACAGGATGTGTTACATTTGTATTGTTGCAAGCTTAACACGTGCTGTATTTCCACCTGGGAGAGAGAGGAGAGGGGCTCAGCAGCATCCCGACATGCACGGAGGACACAGAAGCGGCAACATGTGCTGTCTCCACATCAGAGGGATTTTTCTCACGCTGTGTTTGGCTCCAATTGTGAGTGACTCACTTTTACTTTACCTTCATCAAAGAAAAAAAATAGGAAAACAAAATATTTATGTCACGTAGAAAACTCTATTTTGCTTTTGGACATTAACTTAACTGTTTGTAAAAGAAAAAAATAATAAACATCTACAAATTTGAGGCTGATCGGAAAGAAAAAAAACTAAACAAAATGCGCACAACTGAAACAGATATTCAAAGGCTGTGTCATCTTCTCTGATTGTGTAGACCTGTATTTTACTGCACATATGAATGACTTGTGGTATCAAGACGAGACACACGAACGTGTGTGTGTGTGTGTGTGTGTGTGTGTGTGTGTGTGTGTGTGAGAGAGAGAGTCCTGCATCTGTCTGCAGCTGTTTGGTTCTTCACACAGGTTCTTCTCTCATTAACGTGTTGCATCAGAGAAGACACTGCAGGAGTGTGTCAGCAGACAGAAGTGAAGCCAGGAGTATTTGATCTGTCAGTTAATATCAGCAAATGTTCAATGTTCAGCAGTTGTAGTATATTAACTGCTGTTAGTTGTGTGTGTGTTTGTGTTTAACATCAGTTTCATGGAGAGTTTCTGTATGTGGGGCCAGACTGATGTGAGATTTTGCCAATGTTGATATTAGGCGGTAAAAAAATCCAATATCAATATTGGCAGATTTCATTTATACAGAATATAATATACAGAATGAAAAATATATACATAAACACACATTTATTGCAGTGATCCCTCAGAAGTAGTTATCAAACACCAACAAAGACATGTTATAGATGCAAGATATTTTACAGTTTAACTTTATTGATTAACTTTATTCAAAATGACATCAGGGCACTGAAACAATAAACTTTCACTGGTATTTTTAATATTTATAAGTAAGTATAAATTAGAAAACACACACAAATAGAGCAAAATATATGTGTGTATTAAATCTGAATAGAAAAGAGGTATCAGATATACAAGAATGCTGCCTAAAAAGCTAGCAAATGAAAATAATCTGTCATATAGGTGCATATTGGACTGCATATGCTGATACCAACATTGACTGATGACATCAGTCAACTAGTATATTGGTAAATACTCTATACAGTATGTGTATATGTGGTGTAAGGAGAAATATCTGAATATATGTGGACCAAAATGCCCCAAATTCACTGGTTCTTGCTTCCACTGTGGTTCCTAATTTGAGTTTTTACTGGTTTTCTGTTGGTCTGAGAAAAACAAGAGCTTTGGATTGTCACCATGGGCTCTGGCAAAGGATTTTACACACAAAACTATTGATTTCTTGATAAGAAGAAACAGTCTACAGATTCATTTGGAACAAAAATAATCATCTGCAGCTGTAATGCACTGCTGTCTCTGTTATCTTATCATTAAATTACTTTGTATGCAGTGATCTGCAACTGGAGATTTCCATTTCCAGTATCTGAATTTGAATATCTGCAGACATGTTTAATTAAACTGGTAGTGTTGTATAATGTAGCACAGCTTCCGCCCTTCAGATTGTTGACTTTACACATAATCCAAGTTGTTGACTTGCTTTTCCGTGTTTCGAGAGTAAAATATCTCCATATCTGGGCTTTAAATTGCATTATTACATATATATAATTTATAAAAAACATCAGACTATGGTTGACACCCAACAGTGATACTGGATCGGTTTGGTCCCAGGGGCGTTTCCAGACTTTTTTGACCGGATGGCACAAGTGCGGCACTGACTTATGCATGGGTGGCATGAAGTATGTGTGTGCACACATACGTTGGATTCACATTAATTTACACTTCTCATATCTACTTTAATTACTAACATTAAAGTACTTGACATTTTTTATATTCCTGCATTTAAAATGTAAATAATTAATAGTTCCACCAACCACAACACAGTAGAATTCCACCATGAATTAGTTTAGTTTTTATTATTTATTTACTCACCTATTTGCTGGATATATTTTTTGTTTCTGTGAGTAGCACAGAGAGAATTACTAACATGACATTGCTCATTTTATCATTCCCGTGTTGTAAAATTAGAATAGAATAATTTTTTTAAAGATTAAAAGTAGGCTACATACAAAAGAAAACAAAGCACATTTATAAATAATCGTGAAATGGTTGTGAAACATCCCTACAAACGCCCCTGCTTGGTCCCAGTTCTAGTGAGGATGATTTTGGTACAAGTGTGTTACACAAGGTCTGATAGTATAGGTGAGATACAAGATGTATTGTGTTTGTGCATTGAAATGCAAAACTTAATCTAATCTTGGAAAATGAAGCCTATGCATTTATATATATGAAGAGTGTTTGTTATTAGCAAAGGAGATGGCAAGATTATTTCATTTAAATCCATGAAATCCAAGAATCTTTTCCATTAGACTACCACGCACAGAGAAACTGAAATAAGTTACTGTGAATTAAATTAGCTGAAATCAGGGAAGTGAACATGACTGAATGACTTTTGGGGATATTACCACTTTATTTACTGTTTACGGTGCAATTTGTATCAGTCAGTCAACTGTGAAGAAGCAAGACAGACACAACCCAGTGTACACATGTATGCACATTCACACACGGACAGGCACAACAGCTTCTTTTTTTTATCAACAGCTTTATAGGGTTATTATTACTCGCCACCTCGCTAATTTCCATAATGGAATAGAAATATGAGAAGCAACAAACAGGTGGTTATGATGATCAGTGTAGCACAAAGAGAGAATGGCAGCAGGGCACACACTCATCACTGTGTTCCACTTCATTCTTTTCTCTTTCGCTGCTCAGGACTGCAGAGAATTATAATGAACTACCAGGTCCATAAAACACACTCACTCATTACCAAAGAAAACACAAACAAGACCAATAGTACCTGGTTAGTCTCTTTTGAATCTTCAGATATGATTCAAAGTTTGCACTTTTAGCAGCACTTACAAAAATAAAACAAAGCGAAAGAAAGAAAAGATTAAAATTATCTTGTCATCTGTTTGACTGTTAAAATGTCCTGATTCACCACATAAGCAGCCAGGACTGTTTTATAGAGTTGTATAATCTCTCAGGTAAAAATAGCTTGACATTTTGAGAAATATTCACTTTTTTGCCAGTTATATCGCTCTCATGTTTAGATAGTAAATATGAAGTTATAACCTTCTCCATAATATTACATCCAACAGCCGGCTACCTTAGCCTAGCATAATGACTGGAAACCGAGGGAAACAGCTAGCAAAACAACAAGATGTGGTTTGGTCTTAAAACCTTAATTTTGTTCAAGACTAATAGTGCCTGGCTGGTCTCTGTTAAATCTTCAGCTACGATTTAAATTTTGCACTTGCAGTACCCGAGAGAAAAAATACAGAAATGGAAAAAAAAAACGAAAAAAAAAACAACATGAAAATGATCTACCCACCTCTTTTGGCTGTATGTCCAGATATGCGTCTCACTCTTATGAGCTAAACCTGATTCACCCACAAGCACCCATAGATAGTAAGTTTTTTCTATGTGTTAGTAAAAAAAAACTGTTTGACGTGTTCAGAATTATGGTTATTCCTTTTTCTTTGTGAAGAGCCAGACGTGAACATCAACACCACCCTCATAAGCTAACGTTACATCCAACAGCTGGTTAGCTTAGCCTAGCCTAAAGACTGGAAAGAGAGGGAAACAGCTAGCTCAATGATAAGTTGTACTTTGGCCTTAACCCTCTACGGTACATATTTTGATGCCAGTTGGTTTTTAAAAAAAAAATGTAATCAAACAAAATAGATGAAGTCAACAAAATTTCAAAAAATATATTTTGTTATGGTAAAATTTAGGGTGCGTTACCTTAAAGCAGGCCTGTACCATAATAATAAGGAATGGAAAACAGGGAGTTTTTGTTTAAAATTTGAATAAAACTTAAAAAATATCAGTTGCTTCACCAGTTTAAAATGTATGCCATTAGTGATTGAAAAACATAAAAAAATAAACCCCTTTTCATACGTTCATTTGTCTGGACGTTACCCTCAGACAACACTACTATTACAGAACAGCCTACAGCCGCGTTCCCCAAACTTTTTTTTCTGAGAACCCTTTTTTTAAAAAAATGACAATCCACCATGACACAATAGGCCTGATCGAATCTTGGGAAGAGTTCATTCGTGTATAAATTAAGATTCCTGACCATTTTTACTGCCATTTCCGCTTGACCTTAAGTACTTTATGTTCAATACTTCATAAATGAGAGATAACTGCATTCATGGCATCTCATTGTTTTTATTTCCTCTCAGCAGAAAAACAATATAGGACCTTGTAGTCTACTTCATAAATTAGACGAAATAAGTGCATTTAGGCAGAATTAACAGGCTCTCATTTTTTCTTCTCATTAATAAAACAATATACATATTTTTAAAGACCTTATAAAGGGTGTACTGCAGATATAAATCCTAAATTTGCAGAATTCCTTCAATTCTGTTATTTATTTGGCAACCCAAATAAAATCTCCTGTGATCCACCTGTGGGTCACGACCCTGTCTCTGGGAATGCCTGGCCTGTAAGAATGAATGCGTTAACAAGTGTAGACATATGTCAGCAAACTTTGCAACAACAGTCTATTAAACCAAATGATCATAACCTTCTTCAAAACAAGTTTAAGTCTTGGATCATTTGTGTTATACGTTTAAATGCTTGTTTTCAGTTTCCTGGTGTGTGTGTGTGTCTTTTCTGACATACACTATGTACAGTATGCCACCATTGATTGTACTGCTGATCTTTGGCTCACTGCTTAGGAGTTAAAATAAAAATCAAATAGTTATCAATACATTTTCAAGCTTATCTTATATCGGTTGAACAGTATATAAAACTAAATTCGCAACACTTGAAGTGTTACTTTCAGACAATATTTACATTTTCCCATGACCTAATTATCAAATAAAGTACATTAAACATTTAAAATTTAAACATACTCATATGTTAGTGTGAATCCAATTATTCCCAGATTGTAAAATTACAGAAAAAGACTTTTTCAGACAATTTTTGTGGAGAAAGATGATGAAGCTAAACCATGTGAGGAAGGGTGCAAGAAAAGATTCAACTTGGTCACCAGTTTCCTGAGCTTCCTGCCCCTTTTTTAAGGTTGCATATTTATCATACACGTATGATAAACATCAAACAGTTCATTCAATATCTGAACTTCAGAGACCGGCTCTATTTGTGCTTTCTCTCTGAACTGACTGAACGTGTTTTTTATTTTTATACTGTGCCACAGTACCACTGCAGCAGTGTAAAAGTACACCTCATTCGCTGTTGAAAATAGATGGGCAACATCTGCAAAGTGAGCCCAATCCAATGGCCCCTTTTTGGGTAGTTAGTGGATAATGGGCTTCACCTCTCAGAGAACATTTTTACAGCAGACTGCACGCTAACCTGGCAGTGTGAAGGGGCCTTTGGCTTTGCATTTATAGTTTCATGGCTCATATTATCCAGACTTACCTTATGTAGCCCCACCGTCTCTTTATATCCCTATCTCTGTTTCTATCTCTTAAATTCAGCATAATGTCTCCCTTTATTCCATCATGCAGTTGAAATGCATGAGCACGTCATGTGCCCTTGGTGCTATAATCACCCAGTCTTGACTTTGGCTTTGTTCTGTACCAGCTGCCATTTGAAGCTTTGCTCGCTTCTTCTTAACTGCACACCATTCTTATGTAGATGGAAATGTCTTCACAGCATCCTCTGGCATAAACAGGGAAGCCATGTGTGGTACATGACCCCCATCTGACATACAGCGTGCCATTTAACTGTTGCTTTTCTCTACTGTGCTTTATGGTTACCTGAGTGCATACGTCTCTCTACTTTGAATATAAATGCCCTAACTCTGGCAGTGTTCATTCCATTGTAACAACACAACCTTTTGACAGAGAACAATATGCTACTGTATCTGCATACATGTCTCACCTTGAAGCACACTTACTGTAAACTCTGATCGTCTGAATTCAGTTTCTCTGCTGCTGGAAAACCATTTTTTCCATGCGTCACTGGCCTGTCTTTGAACAGGAAGAGTAGTAATTGCTGCGTAAATTGCACAATAACACCTCTCATTAGATTATTAGCATTGCATTAGGAACAAAGAGGACTGGCAGCAATTTGTTCAGCTTGCTTCCAACACAAGAGCTTGCATATTTCTTCCTACTTACTTACAGAAAACGAGGAGAAAACTTTTTTTTCTGTCCAACAACTGTCAGGATTGTGTTTAATTCCAACTACTTCTCTGTATTGTGTTTATTCTGCAGCTGTTTTTGACATAGTTACTAAAGTGGCTTGTTATTCAGCACAAACACAAGCGGCAGCTTTTTTCTAAGAATCACATTATTTGTGTGTGTGTTTGTGTGAAATGGTGAAAAAGTTGACAACAAAGACACAAAATGAGGAGAAATGGCTGAGGTGGAGAAACAGAAATTAAGAGTGTTGGCCCAAACTAATTTCAGCTATGGCTAACTATTTTCAAATAACTCCTGATGAATTTCTGCTGGGATGAGCAGGATTTTTGGCTTAAATCCCTCAAATCTTCTGGCTTTGCTTTTGATGAGAATCTCAAAGACAGAGTGCTTTCCTGTAAGAGGCACCTGTTCAGATATAACTTGACTGAATAAGGAGATTAGATCTCATCACAAGGGTTGGGAATCCAGAGTGGATTACAGTTGAGAACTGATTGCAAATTGTCCCATCTATCGGAATCATATGTATCCCAGGGGCATTTCCAGGCTGTTTTTGACAGACATGTTCCCAACCCTGACTCATGCAGGAGTGGCATGAAGTACATGTTTGCATGCATGTGCACGTACGTTACAGTATCTTACAGTTTAATTACATTCCTGTGTTTAAAAATTTTATCTAAAATATAAATAGTCCTATCACAACACAACAGAGCGGCACCACACAAACATAATATAAACATTCCTTAATTTAAGTCCTCAAAAATAAATTGTACCTCCATTCCACCTCTATCGAGACCCACAGCTTAAATTAACACACTTGAATTAAATCTAATTAGATTGGAAATTAGTTCCTATGTTGTGTTGTAAACAAAGGCTGTAATGCGTCATCTCTGTGTGCAACTCATCCCAATATGTTTGTATTATATATTGTATTGGTATACATTTAATAAATTAATACATATTTAAGAAGTTTTAGACATTTTAGACAAATACATTTTACTCTATTTTTTCAGTTATTATATAGCTTTTTGTTTTGGATGAACTTGAATAATAAGTTTTTGAACCCTTAATTCATTCTCAGCATTCCATGAAAAAAGTTTTAAAAATTAAAAAAAAAAATTATTTATAATTTTTATTTATCTTTTTTTCACTCATTTTATTTTTTTTGTTTTGTTTTTGTGAATAGCATAAAGGGGACTACAACTGACATATCTTTATAAAACCCTGGATTGTAAAATGATCCATGAAGTAAATTAAGCTTGAATTATTAAAAGAATAGTCCATATTAAGTAAAACAATGCACATTTAAAAATACTTATTACATGGCTTTGTTAAATACATGATTCTGATTGGTCAATCATAGCATTCTAAGGTCTGTTATTTCTGTATAGCAGACCGTTGTTATGAAGAACAGACCGTTGCTATGGACACATTTCTGATCATAGGCTCTGGAGGACCAATAAAATCATGGCCAGTGCCCCTCCGCCCCCAAGGGCCACCTCTAGAAATGCCCCTGATTCCTTTGAGTTGATCAATTATCATCTAAGAAACCCAAATGAAAATGAATGCTGCGCAAATATTCTCCCACTTCATCCATTTTAGATGATGACAGTCTGTTGCTACAGTTCTCAGGCTATCCATTTTTTCCACAGAGAAAACTGATCAGGAATCAGTAAACCAAAGAAATTAATATTTTTAAATATTAAACCTCCATCCTTGTTTTCATGAATCCGCTATCATCTTCTTTTCCTTCACTGCTATGATTAAAAATAAAAATCTGTGCATTTTGTCACTGCCATTACATCTACCAATGAAAGTCAACCCTGTGTTGGCCAGCAGGATTCTCATGTTTTTCCAACATGATACCTTCACTCAGCTCAAATCAACACACACCATTATGATAATAAAACGCTATATCTATGCAAGGCGTACTCAGTCATGTAATTTCCTAAAATGGCTCCAGGTGGGTTTGTACGGGTGCAGATGTTGCTGTTTCACCCCCTCAGAGAAACTCATAGATCTTTTTAATGGAAACACACAACACACAATCAGCGCATCCTATTGGATGACACTCAGAAGTCGGGTGAGTGGGGGAAACTGGAGTCATCCAGAGGGAGCATTTGTGCTCCCAGAGGAATTTAGCTTCTGAAGCTTCTTTTCATTAAGAGTTTGGTTGCACTTGTTTTCCCTCAGGTCTTTGAGAATGAGATGGAGCGCAGCTGAATCAAGGACAAAAGTCTCTGTGATGTGCCTATCAATAACAGAGATGACTTTGTTCAGGCTGTGTCTGCGGGCTGCTGTGTGTCGCCCTCAGTGTTTTATTGAATATGCATCTTCTAAAACCAAAGGAGACTCAAATAGCAGCCTCAAAATTACTCAGCATCGGAAAAACAAAATGCAAAACATTCTCAAAATTTCAAGTAATTTTGGAAATGGAGGTGCATCATGATTACACAGCTTGTTATTGTAAGTACCTCCTTTTCTCCCTTTTGTCTTGTTTTTGTCTGCATCTGCTCGTCTCTTCTTTTTAACACGCTCTCCTGTCATTCTTACAGACAACACAACGTGCCTTTCACTTCCTAGCCCCTAACACTAGACAATGATGCCTTCAAGGTCCATGCAGACACTCGAAAAAAGAGCTTGTGCTTAAATTGAAAAAAGGAGCCATCTCTTCCATCTGTGGTATATATTTTTATAGCATATTCTACATCAGAATGGCTATGTGAATGAAATAAAAGCAACAGCATCATCAAGTCTAATAAACTTGGGACTCTTTTCCAACATGCTAGTAAACCACACGTTTCACTTGCCAAAATAATAAAACCAAGGTGCCACACGATGCCAGAAGTGTGGGTAAATTAAAAAAGAGGCAGACAGATACTGTACTTCAGTAGCAAGGTAGACATTTAATCGGGACGCCCACACTGTTGCAGTATCTCGTCAAAAGACACAGCCTGCTGCTCTGACCTTTACATTCAAGACTGCATGAGTTCACCAGCAGCATGAAATGAAAATAAATGACACTTGAATTTAACTCACAGTAGATGAATCCATTCAGACAAGATACTCCACTTACCTCCACAACCTATGATAATAGAACCTGATTTATTACAGAATGTTTAAAATAAAGAGTGGATCTTATATTTTTAGTGTATGCCAGTATAACAAATACAACACACATCACTTTTAACATATTTTTTTATGTATAAGAACTTATGTTGGTGTAAATACATTCTCACCTCAGTTGGCAACTGGCAGCATGTAGTGTTGATCTTCTATGTGGGCTCAGATGCAGTATAAAAGCATGACATTTTATAGAGACTGTATGATGCTGACCAGAGAGTCGAACACCAGACTACAAAACAGCAGTGGATGTTTTGATCTCTGGCCTATCTTGCCACTTTGACTTTTTTCTTTGGCATTCCTGTCATCTGGAAACCCCTCACCGGCAATCGACCTCACGCTGAACACAAGTGCTCTATATTCATGTCCATACTGTGCTTTAAAACTTCAGTAGAGGATGCTTCAGTGTCGTTCTTCTTCTTTGTCTGCAGCTCTCACAATCAACAACATCTGGGTTATTACATTTTGTTCTGGCAGAACACTGTGAATTCTCAATGAAGACTGATTACTTGACCTTATAACCTCTTTTGATCACATTTTATACAGAAACTATTTACTGTGGCAGACTAAGGCTGGGTTGCACCAACAAGGATCAATTTTTAAATCTGATTAATCATGGTTAAACTTTAAATTATGTGGCACCAACCTTTAAAACTACCTTTAAAATTAAGAAAGAGTACATTTAATCCTCTCTTAAACGTAAGTTTAGTTTTTACTCTAAACCTGGATTAAATTTAATGCTGTTGCACCAATACTTTAAACTTTAATTTAAAATTGTGATCCAGTTTGAACTTTAAACTTACACTTTAGGAAGATTAACTTTTAAAATTGCTACCTTTTGAGATGGATTGAGCAAAATAATCAAGTTCCCAGAAGAAAATGAAACCTCACGAGCTGATCCATTAAAACAGCCTCTTTTTTCCTTACTATGCTGTTGTCTGTTTGCTAATCTTCTATTATTTGTCCATATTTCTGCATAAATACAGCCAACAGTTTCTTTCCAAAAGGAGAGAAATTAGAGCTTTTCTGCTGACCCATCATAGGCTAACCAGGCAAACTAACTTTTAGCTTGCTAGCAAGCAGTATAAGGTTTTGTGAACTTTTAGCAACAAGCATTTGAACTAATCTTAGATTCAATTCATCTTTGTTGGTGCAGCCCAGTCTAACAGGTTTATGTTCACAGTGCCTTCACAACCAAAGGGATAATGACCACAGAGCCGTGATAATCTAGTTCTCTTTCAGTGTACGCTTTCACTATTCACCCTCGTGCCACATTAACCTCCGACATCCACCAGTCGTTTTCTTTCTCAGAGACAAGATGTTCGTGTTTGTTTCAGTCTCAGATAAATGTCAGTCAAATGCAAATCCACTTATTGTGTTTTTATTTGACATCAGTAGACTGAGGGACGAGCAGGGGCAGATAAACGGAGGAATCTCTGCGCAGCTTTAAATGGATGTAGCGCAGAGTTGTTCAAGGCCAAGACAATCATCTCTGTCCTTCGGGACAAAGTCATTTAATGAATTTTTCCCTGTGTGTAGTGAAAGATCATTCTGCTTAATGCCACCAATGGAATTAGGTGTATTTTGCCAAAGGTGCCTGTTTTAGTGGGAAAGCATTTTTCTGCTAAAGGTAGGGCATGAAGGCAAAATGAGTCACTGGCCTTTAAAAATTGACCTGCATTGACCTGCACACATGAAATGCCTTTTTCATATAATTACAGACTGAGTGGCCACTATGCCCTCTGCTTGAATGTCTCTATATATCTAACAGAGCATCTTTTCCTTCTATCCTTCCTCCCTTCTTTCCTACCTCTAGGCTCTATCGAGCTTGCACCCTGAATGTGAGTTTATATTTCAGCTGGAGAAAGAGGAGCGTACCTGTCATCAGTACATTGCAGAGCAGGAAAACAGAAGCACAGAAGGTGTGTTTTCCATTTTAAAACACAACAGTAGCGTCATCGTAGTTGTGATATGAAATATGCTGCAAGTGTTCACATTAAGTACAAGAGTCTAGGATGGAATAAATGCTTCACAGAGAATCATCAGTTGTCGGGGCAGATTCTTGATGGCGTCCTGACTGCAGAATGAAAAACCACATTGAGTGATCTATCACTGTGATGCATCTGTAGAGAAGAACATTAAGGATAGTTATGTAAGGATTTATGTATGTAATATAGCTCAAGATAAAGGTCTCCGTTGGGGATCTTCAGTACTTCCTCATGCTTGTCTTAATACAATTTACAGAGGCGGATGTTACAGTTTTGATGAATGTTGTTGGGGGTATGGTGCATGATACACTCCATTTACCTCTACTGTACCTCCATGAGTATTATTTAAACTGTGTGCATTTCAGGCGCTGGTGTGTGACAAGGCTTATAAATGTGTGTTCATGAAATCTCTCCTCTGATTAACTACCTTGATAGACACATACTTTTCCTTTTTCTTTAACCTTCTTTCTCTTCTTAAACCTCCTCTAAAAAGGTTGTCGGCCACTCTGGGACGCAGTTGTCTGCTGGCCTCATGCAGTCGTTGGGGAAACAGTCCACAGAGCTTGTCCAGCGGTCTTCTCCCTCTTCAGAAACAACACGGGTAACTAAAAGATCACATGGTGAATGCATAGAACACATTTGTTTGTGGAATGCAGTTTGAAGCCTCGAGTTTGGCATTTTGACTGCCGCCCTCAACCAAATATGTCAGAAGTGGCCTATTTGGTTGAGAGGGTGGAGCTGGGGAAGAAGCGACAACCTGAGGGCTAAGTTGTCAGCTAATGCTAGTGTTAGCTAGTTTGGTTAGCAAAGTAAATGTGTCATTCCCTTTAACTGTGATATTAATTGGGACGCTAATTTTGGTTAGCAGAAAACGAGGCTTAAACTTTTCATACAACCTTAGAACAACACTGAACAAGACATTTTCACATGATCAAAAAGTTACTGTTAGCTTTCATGAGCTGAAACAAAAAACTGTGAAGTGATCAAGATTCTAAGACAGTCAGCCAAAACCAAATTCATGAAATATTGAAGAGGACTTGAAACTAGTGATTGTGATCATGAACTAGTTAGGAAAATGTTTAGTGAGGTAATAAATAAACTGAGAAGTAGGCTAATTTTCTAATAGACTTCTATACAATTAGACTTATTTAGATTTCTTGTTGCAACCAGTGGAATCGCACATTTGCATTGGCTTCACTTGTCAGACTTCTTTTATACGGGTTTGTCTAGAAGGGAACCTCAGGCCTGTGAAAGATCTTGTGAGAGTGATCATTTTAATCCAAACCATGGTCTTTCTCTGACCCTACCCTGGTAATTTCTGTCCCTAAAGCCATCCAGATTTTAAGCCCATCGTTGTCACATTATACAACTTAATTTGTTTGTATAGTGTGCACAGTCTATGAGGGGAAAGAGGTAGAGTAGCTTGTTCAGGCTCAGATAATGATTAAAGCAGCAGGTTCACCAATGGGTCAAAAAGTTAAATTGTTGTTCTAGTAAAAGCAAAAGGTGTTTGGATTCTGATGATATCATGAAGTATGTTTATTTCTTTACTTATTTTTTATGTTTTGTGAATTAGACTCATGCTGGCTCTTGCTGCTCAGGCTTGTGACAGGAAACTGCAATCAAATTAGTAAATTAGCAGGCTTAGAGTGTATACAGGTGCTGAAACCCACAAAATCAGCAAATAGTCAATAATGACTTGAGACATAAGATTTATTTATTAATATTTAAATGACAATCTTTCCTAAGCCTAACCAAAGGGTTTTTAATTACTTAAACCTTCCCCAAAATAGTTCCTTACCTTAGCGCTTACCAAAGCGCTTTTATTGCAGGTGTCTGGACGTGAACCCTAGACTGTGGTGTTAAAATCCTGCAAAGTCCTCAAAGAAATGTTGCGTGTGAACATAAACCAGGTGTTGTAATTACAGCCTAGTTATGAAAACAATTTAGTAATACTCAAATGTCATATTTCATTTACCAAATGGTGGATGGAACAACCAGCTGATCAACAAACATTGCAATCGCAAGAGACAGCATGGCTGAAAACACCAAACATTTCATGTGAATATTTCTGTCTCGACTGGTTAGAGATTCTAATCTGAAGAAGATCTCTTCAATACTGACTTTTTGATCTCTTGATCTCAGGTTCAGTGAGCCGTAACTGCACCAGCAGAGGTTGGTCCAGACCTTCACCACCGTACCACATTGCCTGCAGTGTGGATGATGACATTCCTAAGGTGAGAGTTGCTGGGGCGAGGCAGATGAAGAGGTCCGACTGGGGAAACGGGGAAAACTCCAGAGGAAGGGAAAATGAAAACAGGAGGAGAAGCAGGAACAAGGAGACAACCAACCAAAAACTTACAAACAGAAACAGAAGGACAAATACAGCAGGAGGACACA
Organism: Lutjanus campechanus; assembly: GCA_027495735.1. NCBI lineage: Eukaryota > Metazoa > Chordata > Actinopteri > Lutjaniformes > Lutjanidae > Lutjanus > Lutjanus campechanus. The sequence goes on from JAJHUR010072303.1 coordinate 45,444, forward strand.
CCTGTTTCAACTTCAGAAATCAACAGACCATATATACTAAACTAGAGATGAAAAATGTGCTGTGTGTATTCTCATCAAGATTTTAGTGCAGTTTGTCAGACTGTGATGAAGTGAAACTGCTGCCCATATTTGTTTCGTTTTGACTACTTCAAAGGAAAATTAATTAGTTAATTAGTAATTAGTAGAGTAGAAAATCAAATCTATTTAAACCTAAATGCAGGAGTGGAGGTAACTGATTACTTACTGTAATTAAGTAGTTTTATGGGTACTTGATTATAAGTAGATTTTCAAGTCTGTACTTTTACTTGTACTTAAGTATGCTTAGTACAATTTGAATCAATATCCAAACCTTTTGTCTGCACTTTAGTAGCCAATCATGTGATCTGATCACAAACAGGCCAATGAAAACAAGGATATACAAATGAAAAACAAAACAACATGCTGCAGCAGCACACATTTGGAGTAAGGATGTTAATGATTAATCATTGATGTTAATGATTAATCATTGATCAATTAATTGCCATTAAGAATTTAACTAATTAAAAATGTGTTCATGGATATTTAATCAATAGACATGGCAGTAACTGCACCTCATTTGTCATTTTGTCTTATGGAGCCATGTGTTGAATTAGGAAAATTAAACTTTGACTTAAAATCAGAAAAAAAGAAAAACAAAAGCAAAAAAAAAAAGAAAAAAAAGAAAGAAACTGAGGAAATAAACATGTTTTGTATCTTATAAATTATTAATGATTAATCGATTGTTAGCATTCTCAATGATTGGTTTGGGAAAATACATAAAATCTGAAACACTAGTTTGGAGAGGTGATGTGACATCCACGGTTTAAAGTAACTAATACTCTGAGTAGTTTTTGCAAATACTTCGTACTTTTACTTAAGTATATTTCTAAAACCAGTACTTGTAATTGAGTAATATCATAGGAATGTAACAGTACTTTTACTCGAGTACAGATTTTCCACTTCTGTCTAAATGTGCCTCAGGAGAAAATACTTTTTCAGGCAGTAAGTGAATCAGATGTCACCCATCAGGTAATAGCTGAAATTATCATGTTTCATGTGCTTAATTGTGCTGAACAGTGTTTATAGAGGATAATTATGAGAAAACTACTTTTGGTACTTTAATGAGCATCTTCTGTCTTGAGTTAAAAAAAAAGAGCATGGGTGGAAAGTCACTGACTGAGAAATTTCTGAAATTAAATACCTTTTTTCATGTTAGTTCGACTCTCTCTTCAGTCCAGTCATACTGCCATTATACTCCTCAAAATGTAGAAAAAGCTCTCTAACACTGTAAGCTCCAGTTATCTCTTCAATGCAGTTCAGTCTCAAGCTTGTCTGCAATTTGCTCTCATTTTGAGATATTACATTCATTTTTCAGCCTGACCGCATTTTGAAAAGCTTACAGAATCTTCTTTGTCATCTTGCTTTCAGACAGAGCAGTTGTACTTTGTCACAGTGAAGCTGATATACACCATCGGATACAGCATCTCTTTAGTGGTGCTGGCTGTTGCTGTGTTGATCCTGCTGCTCTTCAGGTAAGAACAGATGACACTAGTTGTTCAGAGAAAAGACAGAGATTTATGACATTTTTCATTAGTAAGCCGTGCCTTCTGGCAAACTTAAGGCCACTTCAAACTGCTCAAGGTCTTTGGATTATTGTGAGTAACTGGGTCATGATCTCTGGAAAGAGACACGGCAGTTGAGTTTTTCAAATTTATTACATGTGTGTTACCTGATTTTTCAACAGGAGGCTGCGTTGTGCCAGGAACTTTATTCACATCCAACTCTTCATCACATTCATCCTGAAAGCCGTGGCGGTGTTCGTAAAGGATGCTACTCTGTTCTCAAGTGATGACATTAACCACTGCACCCTTTCTACAGTAAGATGATGCATGCTTTGGCTTACAAAAGCCAACAAATGGTTGAAGAACTCTCAGTTATATGTGAAAAGGGGAGTGATTGACTTATGGGGCACAGTGAGGTCAATCCTGGACTCACAACATTCAGCCCTCCATCCAGGTGATTTGTAGGCACACCAGTTCATTGCCAGTGAACATCAAGTTAGAAAATAAAACATTTGCCTGATTTAACCTGACCAAAGACAGACAGATACAAATACAAATAATGTGCACCTCTAATGTGCATGTATGTGTTTCTGTAGATATACTATGCGTCAAATAATGGCTTGTCTTGTCTGTGCAATAGTCATGAAATTCTATTGTCATATTTTCATTCTTGTTTGTTTCTATGTCATGGAAAAGTAACATAGTGACGTTGAGGACAAGAGGTTCTTGTCTATACTAAGAAATTCCTATGGGCAGGTTTCCCTGTACTCATATTTATTCATCGCTATTGTTGCGTAATGCCTGTGCGCCTCCAACTAATCCCCTCTTACGATTCACCCCATGTCCTTATTTTCCTCCCTGTTTTCTTTCTGTCCAGTTTGCCTGCAAGGCCTCTGTGGTCTTCTGTCACTACTGCGTAATGGCCAATTTTTTCTGGCTCCTGGTGGAGGCGCTTTACCTCAACTCCCTGCTGCTTTCATCCTTCTATCACAGCCGACGATGCCTCTGGGGCTTCAGCCTGCTGGGATGGGGTGAGAAACCTGCAGTTTCCCTGACATTTGTTATGTTATTAATTTACATACATTTGCCACTTCTATCTGTTTTCAATTCTAGAGTTTAATAATCTTATTTCTTTTATTCCACACTTGCATTTCCATCTATTTATTTACAGGCTCAGTGCCACTTGATTATGTGCTCTAATTTTCCAGATATTTGTATGTCATATGGGGGACATGGGTCTTTGATTTTAATTTTTATACTTTAATGTGCATATACTTGAATAGTGCCATATAAATAAAAATATTACTCTTAAAATTATTATTGCATATACTACAAAAAAGTACATCCTAAACATTAGTAGGTAGTAGGTGCAAAGATTATAAATGAGGGGACTTAAAAAGACTGGTTTGTTCTGCACATTTTGCACATTCTTCATCTACGGCTCAAGATGAGTTATGAATCAGAGGAGGAAAATTTGACCATTAGTGATATGCTAAAATCAGTGACAGTTTTCAATGCAAATTGCCTGAGCTTGCGAGTGCACTCACATTGGTTTGTGTATGCAAAGGCACCTCTGTTTATTCTGTTTTATGCAGCCAGTACATTATGTGCAGAACGAGTTTCTGCTTTTTCAATCTTAGAAAATAGATGTGTGGTTTTATCACTACCTTCATAATTTGATGCTTCAGAGATTGTTACTCTTCTTGGAGTGCACAAATACTTGCACTGTGTGAATTGCTGTTTTTTTTTTAGTTCATCTCACTTGCATGTGGTTTGGAACATAACTCTATATTTTGGAAACTCTTTACCTCAGATATTCAGCTTTATTTAGTCACAGACCAAGTTTCTTGACTATTCAATCAACTGAGTATAGCACACTGAATTAAATGAAGATTTTTGTTTTATGGCCTCCCTTTAATTTAAAGTGCTTCTGCTTCCCTTCTTTAATAAAATAATTTCATAAAAGTAGCTCGCCATTCACTAGTCAGTAGCAGCTGTTTTATAAAATTAGTAGATTTCATCACACTCTGGTACAGTATTGAGACATTTTTATTCTATATTTCAATGTTCAATATATTGTTACATCCACAGTACAGCTCTCATCGATATGTGAGTAGTTTGTGTATTTAACACTGTGGAAGATCCATCATCTATTGAGCTGAGCAGTTAGACATTTATTACAGTTCTGTATTTCAAAGGAGATTCACAGCTGTCTTTAGGGACAGCGAGGAGCAGACAGACTGCCATCGGCCATCATCCTCAACTTATTACTGCAATACAGCCAGAAACTCTCCTGGGTCTGTGGCATCATCTGTAATTACCAAACAAACTGAACTAAAATTTACATCCTTGAAGCAGTCACTACAAATGAATTAGATTATGTTTGTGGGTTGAATGTTTCATCAGAAAGTGTCCAAGATGATTTCTTAGGAACTCATGTATGTTTAAATGAAAGGAGTCGCTGCCATTTTACATGCCAACTACAATTAATATACAGGAATTTGTCCCAATGGTAGTAAGCCGAGAAACTGATGCATTATACTGTTGATGTGTAGCGCAGAAAGTCTTGATTTACTTTGAGTTTTTGATGAACAGATCGATGTAGATATATAAAAAAAGTTGATGTTCAGCTGTCTAATTATGATTCAACCATGTAGTGATTGTGTCTCACTTACATTAGTTTTGTGTTTTTCTGCTTTTCCACAGGTGTTCCTGTGCTCTTCATCCTCCTGTGGATTGGATCCAGGGTGTACTTTGAAGACACAGAGTGTGTATAAACTTCCACTTCCGTTTCCATCTCCACAAGCACAATTATTTATTGCATTTGCAGCACACTGCAACCGACTTTATGACCAGCGTTGCGATCAGATGTATAGTGAGAGCTGCAGCAGTTAGATCCACAGTGCTAGAATTATAGTATTTTGCTAAAATGATTTTATGATACATGGTTATTCACTCATGGAAGGGATTTTTGTATACTTAACCTTTCAAACAAATATGTAATTTGCACTCACTTTGTACTCACTACTTTTTACTGATGCGTCACTACTCCACTACTGAAAAAAATTACAACCCTAATTCCAAAAAAAGTTGTGATGCTGTGTAAAATGTAAATAAATACAGAATGCAATGACTTGAGAATCCTTTTTGATCTGTATTCAGTTGACTGTAGTGCAAAGACAAAATATTTAATGTTCAAACTGATCAACTTATTCAAGAAAAAATTGGGAGCACTGCATGGGGTGAAAAAAGTATTGTTGGTGATATGCAAATAAAAAATCAGGTGCTCTCCAAGAATATGGCCAGTAGTCAGATAAAAAATAAAACAATGACAATGAAATTATTGGACATTATTGTTCATATTATTTTTGGACATCATGGACATTGTGTCCTCTGGGCTTAAGAGAAAAAGGACCATCCAAATTGTTACTGGAGCAAAGTTCAACAGCCAGCATCTGTGATTGTAGGGGGCTGTGTTTGTGCCCATGGCATCATGGGTAACTGTCACATGTCATGTCAAAGTACATACAGGTTTTGAAGCCACGTATGCTGCCATCCAGATCATGTCTTTTTCAGAGATGTGCCTGTTTATTTTTGCAAGACAATGCCAAGACACATTCTGCACGTGTTACAACAGTGTGGTTTTGTAGTGAAAGAGTTCAGACCTGACCTGACCTGCCTGCAGTCCAGACATGTCTCCCATTGAAAATGTGAGTTGCATTATGAAGCATAAAATACAGCAACAGAGACCCTGAACTGTTGAGCCACTGAAGTCATACATCAAGCAAGAATGGGAGAGAATTTCACTTTCAAAAGTTAAACAATTAGCGTCTTCAGTGATGGTGATGTGATACAGTGATAAAATGGATTTGCATTTACATGGTGCTTTTCTAGTCTTACGACCACTCAAAGTGCTTTACAACACTTGTCACAGTCACTGATTCACACACACATTTATACACTAATGGAAAAGACTGCCATGCAGAGTGCCTCTGCTCTGAAAACTAACCATTCACACAAACTCACAAACCGAGGGCTATGCCTTCGGAGGCAATTTGGGATTCAGTATCTTGCCCAAGGATACTTTGACACGCTTGAGGGAGCCCAGGAGCGAACCACAGATCGTCTGATTAGTGAATGACTCTGCTCTACCACTGAGCCACAGCTGCCCCAAACACATAAAGATGCCCCCGTCCCAACTTTTTTAGTGTGTGTTAAAATTAATCAGTTTGAATAATAAATATCTTATCTTTGTACTGTATTCAGCCTAATATAGGTTGAAAAGTGTTTGCAGATCATTGCATTCTGTTTTTATTTACATTTTGCACAACATCCCAACTTTTATGGAATTGGGGTTGTATTATCAGTGATAATACTCAATCATGTGAAATTTATGCTAATATTGGGTATCCCTCTCAGTCTGTAAGGTGCGACAAACACTGTGGACTTATCAAACACACTCAAATGCTTGGCTTACGCTGCAGGTGCTGGCTGTTCTTACTGAGCTTAGACAATCCAGTTTTTCTCATTGTGCACATACAACCTGGAATAACAAGCAGCATCTTACCTCATTTTTATTCTTAGAGGCATTTAAATTTTTAATTCAATCTTTTAAAATTCCAGCTGCTCATGTCTTTGTTTATTTACATGCTTTAAATTTTAATTGCTTTATTATAAGGCTCTATTATTTTACCATTTTGGCTTTTTATTATTTCAACTTTTTATCACCATATTTATTTCAGTTATCTCATATCATTTATTTATTTTGTGCTTGGCGAAGTTGTCAGTGAGGTCTCTAACTTGAATGAATTCTTTTTTTTTTTTTTATTCTACAGACAGTTGAACTCATTTTACATCACACACTAAGAGATTTTATGCAGACTGACTAAATTGCACATTTCTAAATGTCCAAATGTCTTCTTTTATAGATGCTGGGACATCAACGAGGACTCACCCTATTGGTGGATCATCAAGGGACCGATTGTTGTGTCTATAGCGGTAAATGCTCCCATTGTGCTGAAACAAACACAGTGATGAACTACTAAATATGCACCTAGCAGATTACAGACTATTATGCAGATGGTTTTTTTTTAACTTTCTTTTTTGAGATGGCTTCTGGGTAACTATTTGAAAAAAACATCTTTTGTGTACTTCAGAATTGAGTGCCAAAAACTGTCCTCACACCAATCCAAGCCAATTACACGCTTGGCTGCACATATTGTTGGCATGACGTTCAATAATCACATTGTTGTAAGCGACATTTGTTACAGTGCCTGGTAAGGCTTTACACCATTAAAGTGGAACGTATTTTCTTAATTTTGCATTCTTGCTTTTTCTATCAACAGGTCAATTTTATGCTCTTCATGAACATCATCAGAATCCTGATACAGAAGCTGAATCCTCGGCTGATCCAGTTCAATAACTCCTCTCAGTACAGGTAACCCTTTAGCTGCAGACACAGTTGTACACACAGTATGAGTGATATGTGATCTTTGACTGTAGGCATTACTAGGGGTTGGCAACATGGACAAAATCAAATATAACAATATTTTTGACCAGATACCTCAATCGATACTTCAGTATTTAATATCACGACTATATTGTGGGATGGACTATTGGTGTTTTCACAAAATATTACTGCAACAAGATTTTTGATAAATAATCATCAGTGATGTGGATATAATGACTAAATGGGTAACAGCAAACATCAGAACAGCTAGAACCGTCTGGTGAGTCAGAAAATTATATCACACTACTGTAGTGCAGCCTATAATAGCAGGAACAGACAATACTTATGCCATATCATGATGTGACGATCAAAAATCTTAGACAACCGGTCCTAGTCATTACTGCACTTAAAATACAGAAAGACTTGAAGAAGTAATAGGATTTTCCCTTCAGAAAAACAAGTTGTCATTAGATTTTCATTTTAAAATACACTAAAATCTTTCTTTCTTTCCCATGATCAAAAATGGATAAGGTAAATTTAAAACCTTCGTTTGATTTTCACTTTCTGTTTCGTATAACAAAAAATAAAATCCCTGGAAAACAGAACTGAAATGAACAATAGTGACTGATTCAGGCTGTCTGAGGGGCAGGGGTGAAAAAAATGGGTGCAAGCTGTATGATGCGCTATCATGTTTTATTTTTGAGAGCACTTTATCTCGTTTTGTCCTGGAAAGGCACCCTCTAGGGACACTGGGTCATTCTTGTGGGTATTTATCATGTTTTTTCCACCATAGGGGCATCTAATAGGGCACTTTTTACTGTGTTTCTCTGAGCATGGGGGCACCAGGGAGGTGATGGCTCAGTAATAGCAGCATCCTGACGCTGTTTGACCTAAATGGAACAGAATCTTAATTAGTATCATTGATAACACCTGTGTTGGCCCTGCTATTTCATGTCAAAATGACTGCTGTAAAAAAGGTCTATTTTTTCATTTGATATCAAGGAGAATCCAACCTGGTGGCAGACATTATAGAATAACTATATAAAAACAGCCAGTCTTCTCTCTGATGGTCTCTTGTTTGCTTATGTAGGTTATATAGAGACGTCAGTATTAAACTGAGACGGTTTCATAACAAGTTAAAAACTCTGTGTGGTACGTTTAACTTTCATCTTTTCACATTTTCAAACACTTTTTTCATTCTCTTTGATACCTTTTAAGTATGATAAATAAACACTTTGATGTAGGGAATGATGCAAGTTTTGTGGAAACTGTTGATACACCACAGTTGGCAATGTTTAATTCATTCAATCACTACAGAACCTCAAACTAGTCAGTCTGTCCACGTCTTACTTCCTACTATCCAAGTGGCTTATCATAATTTATAATCGAAACAGGCTCACTAATAGGCTGAAAGTGTTCAGGGACATTATGCACATCCGGATCTTATAAAGGACATACCAAAGGTAAGTAAAGTGATGCTTGACTTAATTGCACCTGCTACATTAACATGTTCCTCTACACATAAAAAGCATTTCCTATGCACTCACATTTTAATATCCTCACTTTGAATCATGCACCTGCTACTACCTTTCCGCTCATTAGGAAAAACTGTGTACACAGACTGACACACACACACGCACACACAAGTATCATCTTGATTGACATCTGATGATTAGTGTGTCTTCGTGCATGATGCTATCCGGAGCTGCATTCAGATAAAACATGCACCAAGCAACTCCCTGAGGTGGCTTCACCTCCTGCATCTTGTTTCTTTTCCTTCTGTGCAACAGACGCCTGACTAAGTCCACCCTCCTCCTCATCCCTTTGTTTGGTACTCACTACATGTTCTTCAATTTTCTGCCCGACTACTTCAGTGTTAACCTGCGCCTCTGTATTGAGCTGTGCATGGGATCCTTCCAGGTACATACACACACACACATGTATAAACACTCAATAGTCTGACAGCAATATATTGTCCATGCTTAAATACCATTTTTCCTTGGAGCCCTCGCTACTTGTTTCTAAGAAAAGCTCCCCCTACACACATACATACACATCAATTATAATTTTCTCTTCCTTTTCTAGTATAAGCTTAACATTTTTTCTGTTAACAACCCATCAAAGTAGGCTTAAACATACTCATCTTTACCAGGACTGAATAAACAAAAGAATGAACAAACCAACCAACACAGCCATCCATAGAGCCACACCGCTAACACGACTAAAAAGATTTTCAAAGGCATTTCACTTCCAGCGGCATATTTAGTAAAACAGATTCCTATTTGATGTTAAACAGTAGTTATATCCTTGAAAAAAACTTAATAACAACTCATTACAGACATAATAAGGTACGATTTGTCAGCTGTGGTTTGTAAACGCAACATTTAAAGTTGGCTCCTTCTGCCCTGCTCAGTGACACCAGAAGTACACACACTAAGTTCGTGGATGTGTGCTTTACAATCTGGCGATCTAGATCTTATTAGCTTGGGGCCACACATCCACTGCTCAAAGCTGATGTCTAGAAACATCCTGTACACTGCAAAAAATAAAATAAAAAATACAGTCAGAGGGCATGCAGGGTCTCTGCAGATACAAACATCACCAGGATGGATTTTAGATTTTGTTCCTTCCTTCCATGTTCAAAGCACAAAAGTGTGAAAATAAGCCTGGGATTTACTGCCTAAATAGCTGTAATACAAGCTTTGTTTATAAAAA
>JAJHUR010072304.1:0-18669 GCA_027495735.1 Lutjanus campechanus
CTCTCTAATGTTGGCATCAACCCCAAAAATCCAGTATCGGTTGGGCTCTAGCAGGCAATATGAGATTTTTCTTCTTCCCACTCCTTTTTTGGACTTGAAGTATGTATAAGGAATTTGTGTTGGAGTCTATTATCTTTTTTCTAAAACTGGTATCAGAAAATAAACACTGAAATGAGTGAAGTAAACTACAACTAAACTAAGCCTTCATTCTAACATATTTGAATTCTCACCTGTTAACACTGCATTGTGAGGTGTCGCCTTTGTTACCATGGGGGACAGTGTGGCTCTTGTCTCAGTCTGCGGTGTCGTAGTGATTTTGATGGCTGGTGTAAGTACAAACAGGTCAGGCTTCAGAGTCTGACTGTCCTGTGATGGTGTTTTTACATCCAAAAATTTAGATATCGCGGTTTGTGCCGGTGGCTGGTACTGTGCCATTTCATTATCAACCGTTGGAACAGGTGATTCTTCCTTCACAAGCATTACTGTTGGACTACTACCTGATCCCAGCCCCTGCAAGTCATCATCCTCTTTCTCTCTGACTGATCTCTCCTCTGGATTTCCTGCTGTGACAGGCTTATCACCTGCAGATTCAGCAACAGCAGAGGAGGGCAAAGTGGGCAGAGGTGGGGTTGAGCCCTTTGTAGTTGCGTCTCCCTTTGCAAAAGCCCTGCTGAATGTTAAACTAGCTGTATCAGTCCTGGGCCTGGAGGCAGTTGGTTGAGTTGAAAGTGGCCCGCTGCTGAGGTTCTGTGTAGAAAGGGCAGATATAAAAGTGGACTGTGCAGTGGGACGGGGAAATCTCTGCCCCTCTTGCACTGCGTTTGTAGTTGTTGGTCTAACCCGGGCAGTGGCTCTGATAGGCACATCACTACGCCCTCTGGGAGGCAAAGAGGGCCAGAATCTCACAGTCTGCTTGGTTGGCTGAGGTGAGGAATTAACAGGCAGATCCAGACGGGGTAAGGAGGAAGAGCCAATGATGGTCTGGGCTTCTGAAGGATGGAGGAGGGAGAAGAGGAAGCCCAGGAAGAAGAGAGACACGGGAGCCATGGTCTGCATCCGAGTGGTGAGCAGTGACTGGTCCCTCTGGCTGTCTGTCCAAATGTCACACCATCCTCCCACTGTGCTTCTGTTGACAGAGAAAAACAGGTCATTCCACATTTCATGAAATAAAACAAACAAAAAGCCTCCTTGGTATGTGCACATTATAAGACCACACAGGTGTAGAAATACAGTTAAAATTCTATTTCAGCTCCATTGCAGACTTCTTGTCTATTTAGTAGCAATGGCCCATAAATAGTTTAAAGGACCAGGGTGTGGGATTTAGTGGCACCCAGCGGTGAGCTTTGCAGATTGCAAACACATTGTCTGCAGCCTATGACCACAGCACTGAGTGCTGGAGAAAGGTCTGATTCCACACATAGTCATCTGCTATAGAGGAAAAACACTCTGGTTTGTTTGTATCTCTCTACACCAATCACAATTGTTTTGGGGATGGTGAAGTCCATGATGCAAAGATGGTGCCCCTGCAAAATAGTGTTGAGGGGGAACCTGCTATGGTGCAACATTTGCACGTTGTGAGGCGAGCCCTGGCATAAATATTATATTACATTTCTGCCATATTCTGACAATAAATCCCTACAGATCTTAGACACCAGACCTTTAATTCATGAAATGGAGTGAATCAGTAAGAATTTGTTGTCTGTTTTCAGGAGTGTGTGTTGTAGTCTTGCTATGCTGATTCAGAGGGCAGGTCAAAGACACTCCCACAAAGATTTAGCAGCATGACACCAGCAGTCACACAGGGTGTGGTAACTAAGGTGTATGGTTTCAGAATACATGTCACATATGCCGACGCATAGAGACACACACAAAGGCAAGAGTTCAGCTTGTAAGTCATACAACAAGTTACACCATCAAAATGATCAGGCCAAAAAGAACCAAAAGGAGTCACAGATGGTTTCATTCAGTGGCAGATGGACACATTGACTTTTTTCCTCACTGTCTGTGCCATGAAATGTTCTTTGGATGATTATCAGCTTCCTTCTCCTCCAAAGTCTATCTTTTTTTTTTTGCTCTACGCAGCGGGACTCTACTCCCTTTTTCTGCTACTTCTGTTTGAGTCACGGATGCCAGGAGCTGACAGCTGTACAGCCGAGTGTGGTGAAGCTCAGAGAGCCCAGTGACACAGAGAAACCCCCGGGCCCTTGAGGATTACACAATCCTACGAGTCATCTAGCTAAACAGCTGCCAGTCGCATCCCCCTCAACATGCACTTCTTATCAAAAAACACCCCTTCCATAAACCTTGCTTGTTCAAACCAGCCTCTACCTATGACTCACAGTAAGAGATAACCTTGGGGGGAGCAGTCAGGATCATACAGAAACTTCAGCTGAAACATTAGGAGGAGGGAAAGCATGGAAAATAGAAATCAGCGCCTATGGGAGACTTCATCGCTGCTGCTTATGACTCACCTAGGGCCCATTCACAGCAGCAGTATTGAGAAATTACTGCAGCTGGCATGTGCATTTCGTGCTCAGGAACACATGTAAGATGTGCGTAAGTGTGTGTGAGCACATGGAAAAAACGTGTTAAATATGCGTATGCGCATGAGGGGTCAGTCACCAAGCAGGATGTCATACCAGACTGTAGGTGTGTGAGAAAATTAGTGCACAACAAATGAATCTCAGCTCGCTTTTAAGCTGTTTATTAAGTGTTGGTGGTGTTACACAAGAGCAGCTGAAGAGAAGAACTGTTCACGAGTGGAGCAATAGAAGTGGTAGTATATCTCAATCTCCACCCACTCACAGTAGTCTCAATGTTTATTTTCTTTCCTGTCTAAGCCACCTCTTCTGCGCTCAGTCTAGTTGGCTGTTGGCCAATCCAGCCTCTGATTAATCCCCGTTTTTCCCCCTTTTCTTTCTTCTCCTTGTTTCAATACAGTCCAACAGCATGCTCCTAGGTGAGGGTTGAAGATAGGGAGATAAGGTGGATATAAGAATGCGGAGATAAGAAGCACGCTCACAGAAAGGACAGACAGGAGAGGATAGACAAAGATGGAAGGGCCGGAGAAGGCGGAGGAGGCATGGTGATGGTAATGAGGCTGACAGTGAAGGGTACGGCGAAGGGAGGGGGCGAGAATTGAGGGGATCCGTGACAAAATTAAGACTGAGAGAAGTGGTAAGGGCTATAGAGATAGCTAGTTGATAGAAACTGACAGAAACTAAGAGGCTGAATATTTGTGAAGAAGAGTCACGAGGAAATTTTGTTTCAGGATTAACAGGTTTGTTGTGGTCCGAGCACAGATATGGCAGTGTGTCCAGGAAGCCATGCGGAGAAACTGAGCCTGCTTCACCTTTCCTCTGAGGTTAACTGGCAGGTGCGCAGTCCCTGGCAGGCACAGATAAACAACCTGAGAATTGAGAAATGGCTTTTAGTAAACATACCACTATCTTGATCCAAAGTAATCCAGCCTGCGTCAGCCTACAGTATATGTGTGTGTATGTATAAAGGTAGGTAGTAGAGATTAATGAGTCTCAAAAGGGTTTTTGGCCAAATAGGCTTCAGTGAGAGGAGAGAAACACTCTGCTGTTGTATTTGAAATGCTGTCAACATTAATCTCATCTCCACACCCACCATAAGCACAAACACACAGCCACACACGTGCAGCAGTGACTCCCCACAGTATTTTTCTTGACTGGATTTAGAGAATTTGACTACAAGTTTCCATTGAGCTGATACAAATGGAGTAAATTTAAACTGATTGGCAGCTCCTCTAAGCGGTTTGAATTACAGGCCAGGAACAGGCAGCCATGTGTGATGCTGGATTTCATTTCTAACCAAACACTACAAAGACTAGATCAGTGTAATCTGCTGGTTTGGTGTTTGGCTTCAATATGAATCTGCATGCTCTCGGCCCACCATCACACATCCTTGTGTAAAGGGCTGAAATGATTCCTCAAGAAAAACTACTAAAAATCACCATTCGTTTCATCAATAAAGGTATATACAGCGCACTGTGTTTTGCACAGATGACTATTACTGACACACAACACGCTTATGCTGCGGACACATTACATGAAGAAGATGTGATTTGATGAAGACAGAAAATAGGAAGGGGTGAAGAGAAGAGACAGGCTACAGAAGATGACATGAAATAGGGGGTCTGTTGTAAATTCAAACTAACCTACACAATAGCATGACATCAGCGTTCAGCATCTCAGCATAGAGCATCCAGTGCACAGAGTGGACCCAACACAAGGTAGCTTTAGCATTTAATGTAAATCAATATTAGTGTTAGCTGAGATGCATCGTGAGGACTAGCAAAGAATTGCGTTATTATGGCTATATATAGTGCCAGTTAGTAACGTAATATGGTGGCTAGTTATGAAAAATGTCCACCGAAATTAGCACATATTGACAGTTTTTTTAATGCAGGTAAATTGGAAAGCCAAGACTCAGCTTGTGTATGCAGGAGAAGAGAGAACTGTGTGTTCAACTCTCAGTACTTCTGCAACTTCTAACTGAACCTCTGTGGTTTGAAGTTTTGTCTCTCTCTTGAGTCACTTTTGAGGTATCGGCTGTATTTTACTGTTTCATGTTCACTTTCACCTGCATAGGAGTTCTCATAATTTTGCTGCATGTCATCAGTTAAATACACACCTTCATGCAAGTGCAAACTCTGCTGTGCTGAGCTAAGGCATTGAGTCAAACCAAGTCAAACCAAGCAGCGCATGTGTATGAATGGAAAAGGGGCAAAACCCATAGGTCACCAACAGAGGCAACAATCCCCTTCTTTGCTTCTGACAGAAAATGGGTGAAAATTATTGTGTCCATCCAGCTGTAATGTTTCCATCACTGCTGATCGGAGCTGGAACTAAATACCCCTGACTACAGAGTCTGTTAGCCTGAGAACGAACGTCGATTGTACCCTTTCCCGCTGAAGATAAAAGCCAGATGTTAGTGGGTGTTAGTGTTTTTTTTTGTCCAGTGTAAAAAGGGGCTTAAGTTGGCTAAGCTTGTGAGTGTGTGTGTCTGTATTTTACTCATTGCAGTCAATTTGTGAAAGCCTGAGCATCATAATAGCCACATATACTCCCCTCACAGTGATGCATAAAATACCCCAGAAAGCCAAATATCAGGTTGTGTAAGTCACAATTGGAGCCTAAAAGGTACCAATTCAATACAGCAGGTATATTCAGGGTGTTTGGTGTGGTTTTGACAGATACTATTACTGTAATGCAATTTAATGTATATGTATATTTACTTTTGCGCTTTAATAAAGCAATAGCATTTCTTAATGATCAGTAGAATGCTCTATTACTAAAATAATTAATTGCTACAGCCCTACTTGTATCCTACATCCCCTTCTACAGTGAGTAAAATACAGACACTTACAAATGGGACAGCACATCCCTCTGTGACTGTCCACAGGGAGAAAGCAGATGGGTGCACGGTCAGTAAGAGTATTTTTATCTTGTTCAGACCCTCGGGGGCTGCAAGACACATCCCTCTGTATTTCATTTTGAGTGGGAGTGTGCATGTTGTGTAGATGTCGTCATTCTTTCTCGGACAATACGTTCTTTATCCAGAGCAGGAAATGCCCACGGATAATTATCCAATAGTACAGCAGCAGGCGACAATCTGAAGATTACTATAAACTCCTCGCCCACAGTATAGACCTGTTGGTTATACAATCACATGACTCAGGACAACAGCAGCTGTTACTAATCAGTTAATCGTTGCAGTATGATGTCATGTCTATACTAATGTATTAATATGACTTGCTAATGTCTATGCTTTATAGTTATATGTATAAGGGACCAGGCAGAGGGGAGTAGGGTGGGCAGGGAAGTTTTTGGAGAATCTCCCTCTTTCTTGCAAACACTCTCTCTCTCCACGCTGCCAGATTCCAGACACTCTGGCAGTGCAAAATTTCCATTAATTTGAGGGAATATTTCCAGGGGCGGACATGAGTCTGTTTGTGGACAGAGGTATCTGTGTCTTTTTCAACAAAGACTGATCTAATGTACACTTGTCTCAATCAGGGCTGGGTTTCAAACCTCAGTCTTTTTTAGTAATGACAGAAATGTGTCCTAAGCAGAGTATGGAAAACTGTCTAAGATAACATTGAATGTCTGGTCAGATTTGTAATCTTTTTAGTTGATCAGACAGACAGTTCCTGATTGAAATCACAATTTTGCTAATTTTAGACTGCAATTTATTTAGGCAAAGGTCTTGCACAGCTGCTTGTGGTTAAGACAACAACATCTGAGAACTCTGGCTTGTGAAAGAAAGCGTTTTATAGAAAAACATGTCCATGTCCCTCCAAGTAAGGAATAGAAATAAATACTGTTACAGAATACTGAAACTCAGGTATTCAATCAGCACAAATATCAAAACACCATCAGTCTACAGTCAAGCTAACAGCGCTGTATTTACGCACAGCCGTGCTTTGAGTTTAGTGCTAATGTAAGCGTGCTCACAATGACCATGTTAACATGCTGATATTTGGCAGGTCTGTTGTTTACCACATTAACTATATTAGAGTGTTACCATGGTAACATTTGCTAATTACCCCTAAACACAAAGTACAGCTGAGGCTGATGGGAATGAGATTAGTTTTGTAAGTATTTGGTCAAATCCATACTGGACAAAATAAGTTTATACCTGATGATGTCAACAAGCCAGGGGATCAGCAAAGCTGTAACGGTTAATCCTGACAGAGACATGAATGTCTGTAATGAACCTCATGAAAATCCATCCAATAGATAGTCTGTTTAAAAATCACAACACCAGTTCTAGGGGTGTGCACGATTAATCGACTATAGGAAACGTTGCCACCTTCACTTGTTAGCACCAGAGATACCAGTCGGTTAAACTATTTATGAATCTTTTATTAATGTACGTCAATTAAGTGTTGTCTCCAAGATGCTACAATTTACAATTTACAGTTTTATTTAGCAGACACTTTTATCCAATGCATCTGTTACGTAGTCACCCACCACGAACAGGTACTGCGGCTCCAGCAAACAACACACTCCCTCTCTCCTATGCCCGTATGGCCTGGATGTTGTTATCAGCAAAATTGGACAGATAACAGCTTGTAAAAACAGCGCAGTTTGTCAGAATTTTGATGTAGAAAGTGAAAATCAGGGTTGTACGTAGGCTGTGTCAGAATTAATTGCCATATAACCACTTGACTGGAGCAATGCATAACCACATTCAGCACAGACATGGTCTGTTGCTGATGCACCGCTAATGTTAGCCACACTGTGTGGCAGGCTGGCAGCTAACATCAGCTCCAGGTGAATGACAACGTTTACGTGCAGACGCTGTGATCCTGCTCGGTCTGAACAGATAACATAATTAGTGAGTTGTTGTGTTTTATAGGATAATGTGCACATTTGAGTGGCATTTAAAATACAATATTGTGATTTAAGAATGTGATTTAACGGCTTCAAAATGCTCCTAACATACACAATATTTTTTCAACAGTGTTTAACATTATTAGTTAATAAATTTCGTTAAATTTTTAACCAGTGAGCTGCTAATTACGTCAAATACCACATGCTGGACTTCACCACACCACAGAGTGTAGAGGACTGTAGCTGCTGCAGTAGTGAGCCAATCACATGCCCATTAAATTGAAGAACCCTTCACTGATAATTGGCTGCAACCCATTACACTAGCATGGCTAAAAATGGCCGAGCCCTAGTCTCCATCAGTATTTGTTAATATGTGTGGACACATGCGTGTGCTGTGTGTCAGTGAATGAGATTACAAGAGCCTGTCTTTGAATGAGTGCCCGACACCTTAGTTGACTCGTATCCAATGTCAAGGTGTCTCGCTAATGAGCAGGATTTAACAGTCACAGTCAATCATGACCGGAGAGGCTCTCAGCTGAGAAGAAGAGCTTGTTAATGGATGATTGGGAAGCACACAGCACATACGTGGGACAGAGCAAAATGAATGAAATGAAATGTTTTTTTAAAATGCCAAGTAATTGACTGTAAGAATCAGATTAAAGGGTTTCTGCAGAGATAAAGCAGGAAAAGAGCGGAATAGTATAGATTGACAGAGAGAGAGACAGAGAAAGAGACTGGAATAAACCAGCAGAGAGCTGTGTGGCACTGTGGGCCTCTGCACTGCAACGGTTCCTTAGTCCAACGAAGCAGTTAAGCATTACTTGCTGTACAGATGTATTACTTGTTTGTACTGTGCTATGTAGGTGGAGAGGTGAGACTGTGAAGCAGTGTATGTACGTCAATTTGTGTGTACGTGAGACAGAGTGAGAAACAGAGAGGGGGGAAATGAGAGAGAGAGTACGTGTGGTTAACTTGGTATGCGGGTGGTGGGGGAGGTCGCTGGTTTGACCGTTAAAAATTCCACACCTTGAAATAACATATGGATTGCACACAGCTTCCACAATATTCCCTTGCTTATTTCAATTATAGATACCACATTTAAAATAATTTAATAAAAAATGCACTTAAATATTCAGTTTAAATTAAGCTGATTTATGTATCAGGGGCCATATCACAGAAACTAAGATAGGCAGAGTCTAAGATAGGACTTTTCCCAATTTGGTATTACAGAAGCAAATCCTTACTAATTTCAGGAATCTCATCTTATCTTACTTCATCCTATCTTATCTCAGGTTATGAAATCCTCAATACTTAATTCAACATCAATTATTAACTTTGATGTCTGTTACCTAGCAACCGATGGTACTTGATCTTATCTCATCAGGCTAAACAACTTTTTAACCATTGTTTTTTTTTATCATTGAAACATACTAAAACATACAGTGCAAGATACAAAAAAAGGAGCAAAAACAGTGTTAACTTCAAGAAAGATGTTAGAGGTTTTGGTTACTTATGCAGAGAAATTTTATTGGGAAGTTTACAGAAATACTACCTTGATACTGTTAGCTACAGTTAGCGAACACTACTGTTAGTTAGCATTATCATTAGCTACTGTTAGCAAACACTACCAGTAGCAAGTTAGTAAGTTAAAAGAGAGTTAGGACAGCTTAACAGTTATTCTTAAAGTTAGTAGAGTTTATTTAAGATTTTGGGAAGTTAGGATGAATGTGTAACACACTTTGACTCTGACTTGGAAACTGTTCATATGTAATGGCTTTTTGGTCCTAACCCTAATTACCATGGTTACCAAACAGTTAAGATAGGATCTGCAAGTTCGGACTTTTCTGTAATACAGGACATAAACAAGTTTCCAGGAAAGGTCTCCCAACTTCTAGCCCTGCCATAGACTAAAGGCTGTCCATTTAGCTCTTAAGACAAACCAAAGCCTGTTAAAAATGCCTCACTGCATGGTGCTCCAATGCTTGGGGTGGGGGGTGGGGGGTCCAAAACTCCAGCGGAGCAACCGACCACACAGCGAGGTCGCGCTATATGAAGAGAGGAGGCTCCAGAACCAATCGTGGATGCTTTTGATCCCCAGTTGAAGAGGATGTCCAGCTTAAAAATGCTGAGCCTCACAACATCTTTGACTGATGTTCCGCCTTCGTTCAAGCCACAGATCAAAGGCTGAAGGTCAGCCTTAAAGGGTGAGGCACTCTAACTGCACTGTGACTCCACCACACACAACACACAGCATGACAAACGCAGACCTCTGCACCCGGGCGTTAAACACAGGCTGCGAATATTGACATATGATAGGTGACCATGGAAATAAAGTTCACCAGAGCGCTTACATGGTCTGCATAGTGAAAAACTCTGAATTAAATGTTATTCAAAACTTCTAATTAGCACTCACATATTCCCCAGAAACACACCCTGAGAGATAGATAGTGTGGTGACTGATTGAGACAGCTGCCAAACCATGCCAAGCCACAAAACACTTTCAGGAAAATAGATTACAGGCATTGCAAGTCCTAACTGTTTGCCTGCTACGGGGAGTTAACCACAGCACCACTTCAACCCAAGACTCTCACATTGTTTCAGCTGGTTGCAATAAAATGACTGCTGTGTTAAGTAGTGTGTTGTGTGGCAGTAACTGAATTTGCAATCAGATTGTATGCATATAAAATAACTTTTTTAATACCACATTTAAAACAATACAATATTCATTAATTACAGTATTGAAAGTACTGAAGACAGTGTTAAGTTACTTTTTTTTTCTGTACCAACACTGTGTGCCTGTTTTTAATTTAAAAAAGAAAGAAAGAAAGAGAAATTATCTTATATTGTGTGCCTCTGACTTTTTTTCTTTTTGCCATGGTATCAAAAGAGGTACGGAGTAACAGTTTAAAATTCTGGTACTATGACAACTCTGGTCCAAAAACTCAAGTATTATATTATTTATAGAAGTCCTTGGTGCATATTTTGAATTTTATGAAAAATGTAATAATGCAGTTACTGGACTACTTGGTTTACCACTGCCAAAAAGATCCATCGCCAATAAGCTCAGCAACTGATCATGTCTAGTGCTTAGTGGGTTTGTGCTTCATTGATATACTGATGTCTTGATTTATGCTTTATTTTCCACTGTTCTGACAGTCCAGGACTGCCTGTTCTGGAAAGTGTGTTATGTCTACTGTTAACTGGAATGTATACTGCCAGTTTAAGAGCGTCTAGCTCAAAATGTGGATGAATGATAACTTTTTTTTATAGTCTAAGCCATTAAAGTAAGCCCTTTATAGGCTACTCAATACTGAGGCATGTAGTCATGGATCATCTAATGTCCTGTTACACCCTTTTACTCTTTGAAAACCCCACTTCTCTGTGAAGACGCTATCAAAGCAGCCAGTAAATCTCTTTTGAGCTGCTCTGCAATTGGGTAAGGGCTTTTTCTCTTGTCAGTGGATCAGGGTGTGCTGTTTTTCTTTTAAATATGAGTCTTCTGGCAGGGCTCTGCGTTACATCCAGTAGCACTTTGGAGCAGCTCTACCTGTGCACTCTCAGGCACATTGGCGCAGTTTCCCCCCTTTTTTCTGCCTTCTCCCTCCGCAGAATGAGTTTGAGTCCTGATGAGGAACAGGTGAATCCTGATCTTCTAAGTGCCAACATGTTGAGGTTGGACAACCCTCGTAAATATGCTGCAAACACAACACGTTGCGCACCTGCCAGCAATGGTCTAATGGAGAAATAGTAACCCACTTGTTGCTGTTTCACCAAAGCTTATTTCCACACTCTTGACAATCAAGCCTTTTTAAATGACAAAGTTTCCTTTTCCCAAGTTTCCTGCTGGAATACTTGAGTATTTACATTTGCTATGCAAATTAATGAAACAGGAGAAGCTGGTTGATTCACATGGCTGTTGAAGCTTGAACAGGGATGTGTCACACAAAGAAGGATAACTTTTAAGACATTGTAGTTATGGGATAGTTTAAGAACGTATGGAAAATGCAACCTAATACATCAATAATAGAGCCTATTGGTCATAGGTGTATCCTCATATGTGCAGTTGAGGTTTCCAAACTTTTTCATATAAAGAATACTCAAAATAGAATAATAGTATCTTTTTTAATTATAGGATTTCAGACTTAAGACTAAAACTAGGATCACTAAAAATTACAATCAATCAACGGTCAACCCTACTTCTTCACTTGCTCCAACTTCCAAAATATTCTAAAAAAACATTGAAAAAATGGAATGTACACATCACTATTTTCTGACATTTAACATTGAAGACATAGACTAAACATGATAATTAACAAACTTTTTCATGTCAAGGACCCCTACAATAGCTGTACATTAGACCTCAGACCCCTAATTTCAGTCAAATTTGTCTTAAAAAATCCCATCTGAGTAACTTTTAAATTTTAGGTTTGAAGAAGTCTTTATAGTCAATCAATGACTATAAATTACTATCAGTGAAAACAGGCAACCCTACTTCTTCCCTTGTTCCAACTTCCAAAAAATGTGATAAAAGTTATAATACTGTTCATTCTTTTGCTGGTGACCTCCTGCAACCCACTCAAGGATCCCTGTAGCTTAAAAAAATCTTCAATTTGACAGAGGGGGGGAATTAAAGTTTTGTTTATTAAAATCACCAGTTGATGTTAATTAATTGTTGGTCTCAATCAAAATGGCCAACACAGTTTCTTCCACTGTCAAACTTCCAAAAAATGCAATAAAAGTTGCAATATTCTGTTCCTCCTTTTGCTGGGGACCACCTACAATCTACTCAAAGACTCCTGCTCGCCCCTGTACCACAGTTTGTAAACCACTGGCCTACGTTACACCCCACCTACTGTGATGGTTTTTGCTAGTTTTTATATTCAGAACACCTTCAATTTGATAGAGTGGGCAATTTAATGCTATGGGTTTCTCGATACTAAAATCACCTATGGACGATATTTGGTCACGAAAAGAAAGAAAGACATTACATTACCATTAACATCCTAATGGCAGGAAGATGGTTTCAACTGACAAAATGCTCTGCCTTTCTCACAAGGGGAAAATGAACTCTAATTCCCAATAATAACATGCAATGCAAGGACCATGCAGGAAACCGCATACAGGTAGCAATAATCAAGGTGCGACAAACCCCAGTGTGTTAAATTAATGTTAACAGCCTGTAGTAAACATGAAGCGATGATTACGAACACCCCAATAGATGCAGACCACATACCCCTTGTTAGAGAGGATTTTATCTTGAGGAATCCTATTTAAGATATAGGCCTATTTAAATTTTAGATTTGAAGATAAGTCTTCCTTGTCAATCAATCAAACTCAGAGCACAATGGGCAACCCTGTTTCCTCCCTTGTTCCAACTTCCAAAAAGCGTGATAAAAAAAAAAAAAAAATTATAATCCTCCTTTAGTTGGGGGCCTCCTTCAACCCACTCAAGGACCCCTGATGGTCTCCGGGCCCCAGTTTGAAAACCACTGGGCTACTTCACACGCCCAAAATTGGTGGTTGTTACAGCAGAAGTGAGGTAGTTTGTAAGCTAGTTACAATAGACACATTTTGTCCCCGTAAACTTTAGGGCAGTGAAGGTTTATGGTAGTTTTTGGATTTAAAAAAATCTTTAATTCACTAAAGGGGGTGATTTAACTAGTTTTTGTTTATTAAAATCACCTGCTGACGTTATTAACCGTTGGTCACGAAGAGCAGGAAAGGCGTTACGTTACAGTGTCCGTTAACGTTGCCATCCTAACGGCAGGAAGATGGTTTCAACTGACAAAATGTGTCCTGCCTTTCTCACGAAAGGAAAAGAGCTCTTACTCCCAGTATTAAGGTATAATGAACGGGCCACGCAGGAAATCATGTACAGGTAAAAACTGTGCGTTTAATTAACGCTAATAACCTGTGGTAAAGCTGAAACGACGGGTGGTAAGGCGGCACAGGTACAGTCCCAACGTCACGCGTGGATCACTGCGCAAAGTATCGCCGCATAGCAGCCACTCCACAACTGTTATCCATCCGTTACCGTTAAACATACCTGCTGGTCTGTGTGGCTCCTCTTCGATGGCGTCTTCTGCGGCAGGATACGAAGACTAGGACATACCGAGTTAGCCAAAAGAGAGGTGTAGCCCAGGTTTAACGCCTGTTAGCCGCTAGGTCCAACGGCTGGGGTGAAAACGGTCCTCTATCCACATACAGTACAGAGAGGTTGCGTTCAGCAGCCTTGTACCACTGCCAGCTCTCTAGCCATGAGTTAGTACGGAGATGTACGCCCCCTCCAACCGCTCCATCTCTCTCCACATCGCTCCCTCCCTCTCGTTTTTTCTCACAAGCGGATAAACACGACTGCCTGCCTGCAACCTACAGCCTGGCACGTCTGTTACGCAACAGCAGTCCGGCACGCAGATTCAGATTGAGCACCGTATCATTCACTTCATCTACCTTTTTCCAGAGAGCCTGTTTGGACAGTGCCCAGTGGATATATGACGACACTGGCATTGACATCATCACAGCATGCAGTGCCACTATGCAGGTTCTGGGGTGTTTCTCACAGATTATAGCTGATAATAAGCTGTCAAATGCTCGAAACTGGGTTGTTAAAGTGGTGTGAAAGGAGTGTCATGTGGGGACAGGTGAAGAGGCACCTGACATTTCTGGCAGAGTGGTGCAGCAGGAAGGAGGACAATAAGGCTGGGAACAGAGCTGTGCATGAAACCCTATCTTCCTCTCCTCTCCTGCCCTCCAACCAGGGTTTGTAAAGGGGATGGAGCCAGCCCGAGCTACTGTTTCCTCATGCTGCTGCACCTTGGCTCGGTGCCTGCCTCCTCTTCATCCCCCATCTGATTGTTTGTCTCTGTCTTACACAAACACTCCAGTTTGGACATGCTGCTGAGGCTGCAGCTCTGCCTCTGATTGATCCCAAATGCAGATATAAGTTCACAAAGTATTTCAACGTGGTAACTGGGAACCATCTCACTCTGTATCTTTATTTCCCTCATTGTGTCACTTTCATTAGATTGTACTCACTGTAAGGCTGAGTCCTAAAATAACCTGTGCAGCTCAGAGGATTGTCCTAATGCCATTACTTTACTACTGAGCCAGCAGGAGGGACACTGAAAGGGTTTGGACTGGAGGAGCAAGAACACATCAAGATGGTAATCACATTATTGCACATGGATTATGACTAATATTATATAGGTATGGGATAAGTGATCAAACCCTACATATTTAAAGACTCCAGCCAAAGAAAAGGGACAAGATGTCATGTAATTTAGGTTATTAGCACATGTAAGCATTTTGTGTGTGTTCCCCCTGGGTGTTTATCATATGAACTGATCCAGTTATGATGCTGATGTAATAAGATTACTGTAATCCATTGTACCAGAGGGAGGTCTGATTCATATCTGACATTCTCAAACAATAAAATTTTGCTGAGGAATCTTTTTGCGCAACTACCGTCTGCTCTTCTTGTCTGAATGTTTACCAGACAATGTTTACCAGACAATGAAATTAGTGTGAGCAGCTCAGGGTCTGAACTTTGGTGGTCCCATGTTGCTTCACTGAATAAAATTAGACGTTTTTTTTTTTTCAAAATTAATGCCCTGACATGAGTTGTCTTCCTCCTGTCCCAGTTTTCATCAGTGTTCCAAATTAGTCTTAAGGCAGGAGGCGCTCAAACCTACCATTTTGTCAAGCAATTTTTTAATAGGTGACTGTACATTATGACACAGGGAAGCCTCACAGGGTGTGGCCCTCCTCCTGAAGTGTAAACATACATTTTTCATCTGATTTTTAACATTTTGGCCAGGTCTATCCTGCATGGCAGCGTATTTCTGCCACGCTAGAAAAAGAAAAACGGATCATGTTATAATGTGAAATTTTATTGTTATAATGAGATATTTTTATGTTATTACAACACAAAAACTTATCACTGTAAACTTTACTTGTTATAGTATTATCTTGTTATAACATGAAACAGTTCATATTATAACATGATGACTTATATTGTTATAAGGTGATAAGTGATATTTATATAACAACATATGAGAATATAAATGGTCATGATATAACTTGAAAGAAATATGTCATCACATTTTAACATGAAATGTTTTATAACAAGATAAATACTATATTGTGATAACAAGAACAGTTTCTTGTGATAATGTGATAAGTATGTATTTATATTTAGTTTTATACAATGGTCTGGGTGAAGACTCAATTCTGATTGTCTGAAAGATGTCCATAATTTCTGATAAAGGACACCCACTAAGTAGTTCAAGTGAAAATGTCTGTTCATTGTTCCAAATTAATGCACAGTCTCTATCTTAAACAAGTAACCATAGCAACAGGGACACAGCCAAAACTGCTGTTTACAGTTTCTTGAAACTAAATTTACAACACTGATTCCTCTGACATAAGCAATCATCTCACATTCTGTTGGCCAGCTGACATGGCGAATCATTTGTCTGTGAAAATCTTGGTATTGATTTGAAGACAGTGGCATGGCTGGATAGCTGGCTAGGGCCTCCATGTCATCCATTAATCCCTGATGACACCTCGTCAGGCATTATCCCTTACATAACTAATAAATCGTGTTATAACCATAAACTTTTCATGCTATAATGTGATACTGATCCATTTTTCCTTCTTCACTTTGCTTCCATAGTCCTGAATTTGTTTGTTCTACTGACAAAAAAAATCTCAGTTTGAATTAAATAATTAAAAATTTCATTATAACCATGAATAAAATAGCCCTAACTCATATGTGTTTACATGCCCCACTTATCTTAAATTAAAGTTGGTCAATCCATTAACTTCGACATATATTGTGTTTGACTGACAGCTTGTGATTCATATGAGATGTTTTTTTAGCAGGCTTTAAATAAAGTGAGAAGGGAGCAGTATTTAAAGATTGCTAAATGAACAAATTCTTAAAAAGGAGGGAGTTTGCTGCACTGACACTGACACACACCAAAACCACACATGGAACTCATACTACCCCACACCCATATCCATATATACTGTGGATAGTGTTTCTATACCATCTTTGTCCAGGAATGTGGTGAATACATTCCACTTAGTCATTTGAATTGATCCTAGTGGGGGCTCTGAAATTTAACTCTGCAGCAGACGGAACTGTTTCTTTCTCCCAATCTATAAGGCATTGAATCTTAATCACAGCCAGCCACGTGGGGATCCTATCAGATGGTAGAAAGTATTAATTTTCTCCGCAGAATAAGCCTCTTTCATTAAGAGCAACCAAGACCTTCATATGTTAACGTCCGTCCTCGCACATATGAGTCAGAAAGCTTAAGATCTATAATAGCTCTGCCAGCTCTGTGCTCTCTGTCTTTCTCTCTGTGGCTTTCCCCTCACCCTATGGTTGTCTAGACACCAAAGAATAATCTCCCCAACTCGGGGCCCCAAAGAGAGACTTCCATGCGGGGACTGCTCTCCCCCGTCCCCCATGCTCCCCCACGGCTGCCTCCAGCTGCATTGGGTTTCACCACATCTAAGGTGAATCAACACAAGTGTCTTTAAATTTTATCCATCTTAGGTATTGTATCAGATACTGTTATATAATACATCTGTAACTATTCAGGAATAATAACATCCATCATTTTAAGTAGCAGACAGAGTTTGGATGTGCATAGAGAACATTTCTGGGCTCACAGGGAAGAGAAACCCCTGAAAGAAACTGGATATGAAAAAGGATCATGTAGATATTAATAATAAGGCAGGTGCTATTTGCACCCGGAGTGGAACAGCCAACAATGTTATTTGCACCCAGGGTGTAAAAACATGATTCAGGCACAAGTTCCTTCCTCACTGTGATGTATCTCACATGTCCTGTGTTTTCCTGGAAGTTAGAGCAACTATAGTAACTAGTTAGTAACAGCTAGCAGATAATGCACCATTATCTTGAATAAATTACAGATTTCTCTATATTTCATATAACACATTATTTACCCTGCAAGCAGCTGGATTCACGAGATCACACAATCATCATCCGTTTGTGTCTGCAGCAAAAGTGGTGCAGCCAATCAGCGTCCTTGGAGGGACTACAGCAGCTACAGGCGTGGTTTTAAGTGTGACGACAGCAAGAAGCATCCATGGAAGCAACTCGCCTTGAACAAACAATGGTGGCTCCTGAAGAGATTAGCGTAGATACTGCAATAGCATCATTTATATCAGAACTGGAAAGTAAGAACGACACTGAAGGCTTTTCTTGATGGAAAAGATGTTTTCGCTCTTCCCCCGACTGGCTTCTGCAAGAGTTTTATTTGCCAACTGGCTCCACTGGTTGGTCTGATTGGTTGAAGTTAGGCTGTGTTGGAAGTGATAGACCCACTAAGTGTTTTTTTGAAAGTGCTTGCCCTTTTCCAAACAGTTTCTAAGGACGACTGTTTCAGGTTAACATATTATAGCTTTAGCATAAATGCCAACATGGTTATACTGTGGAAAAATATAAAGTGGCCAACTGTCAGAGATTTACACTTTCAAATTACAACCAGAACTTTGAATTTTGTTTTATTATTGAATATCTCACTCAGTGGTTTATACTTGTTCATGCAGCAATGTAAATTGCATAATGAACATATATTCCAGTATTTGACATACTTTTAAATACTTATTTCCATTTATCAGGTACACCTGTGAAATCTCAGGCAAATCAGTACAACTGTTCTGCCATTAAGTCTACTGTGATGAACCCTATGATGACCTGTTATTGTTGACACTGTCATGTGTGTGTTAATTAAATGATATGTTTTAGTATTGAGGTCATAGTGGTGGTGTTGTACTGCACTGCATTGTATGAGAGGTGTTTCTAAGATTGTACAAGCACATCTTTTATGTGGTTTTGCTGTTTTGTATTTTATATAGTGTGCATGCATATTATCTCTGTGCTCCTGCTTTGCATGTTTCAGTTAATGTCTAACAATGCAGCACAATATTGTCTTTTAGTCAATTTGTTTTGAATGTCTTGTATTATGATCCTCTTTGTTGTGTATTTTAAATAGCTGCCGACAATGTAGTTAATGGGTGTCCTGAATGTGTCCTGCATTAAAATTTCGATTTACATGTATTATTATTCTGCATGTTTATAAATGATCTCAGTAACTTTACAATTAATCTTATCTTATTCTGTTTTCAGTGTGTCTTGGTAACATCTGTCCAGGGACCACAGATTAAAAAATAGCCTCTTGGCAAACTCTGGCGGATTCACAGTAATGTTTATTAATGTGCAGTCCCTGTTAAATAAACCAACAGATCAATAAATAAAATATTCTGCCCC
>JAJHUR010072305.1:0-41671 GCA_027495735.1 Lutjanus campechanus
TGAGACCAAAATTGATTGTGTAAGAGGGGATCATGAAACCTCGCTGTCCTTCAGGAAGCTGCGGGGACGTCTGGCCTTGTTCTCTCCCGCGATGCGGAGGAGTAAGGTACAGTTACATAAGAGTGAAAAAAATACATCGTGCTGGCTGATATAGCTCCTCTATCCATGATCCATGATGATTATGAAACCAGCGTGTGATGTTCTGCACTCAGATATTACACACTGGGCGCTCACACAGGGAGCTTTTCAAGCTTTTATCAAGCATTAATACATTTACAGGTTTAGTGGCAGATATTTAGATTTTTTTAGAACAGAACATGAAGCAGTAAATAACATGCAAGTCTTTTTTTTGTGTTATTCAGAGGTTGCTTTATTGATATTTGTATGTATTGGCAATATTTAGGGAAAGTCTGCATGTGGGGATGATATAAGCTGTATTTTAGCCCAGAAAATGAGAATATTTTTACCAATCTCATTTCTGACTTGTACATAGCAACAAATTGGCATTATGAATGAGGAAAATTTGGTAGTTTACATGCATACATATATCTGACTTGACACTTGATAATTTAAATATCTGGGTCTCTGGTTTGATTCTTAATTTTCTTTTAAGGCCTATATTCATTCAGCGATAAAGAAAATAGCCCAAGAATATTTTATTGTTCTATCAGGGGCCAGTTAATAAGCAAATATTACGTTATTTTCACAATAAATTGTTATACACTTAAAGCCCCACCACTCATCTTT
Organism: Lutjanus campechanus; assembly: GCA_027495735.1. Taxonomy (NCBI): domain Eukaryota; kingdom Metazoa; phylum Chordata; class Actinopteri; order Lutjaniformes; family Lutjanidae; genus Lutjanus; species Lutjanus campechanus. The sequence continues at coordinate 748 of JAJHUR010072305.1, forward strand.
CTTTTAAATTCTTTATTTCCAAACATTAAATCAACTTGGTGAAAGGATTGACAGATAAATCAGATATTTTACTGTACTTAATAACTGCAACCGTATTTTAGTTGTAAATGCTTTGGTAACGTTTGAAAGACTTTGTGTCATTAAACAGCAGGAGCCTCTTTCATCATGCAATCACTGAAATGTTGGAATGGTTCATGAACATAAACCATAAACATAACTGCTCCTAGTAGGGACAGAGTGAACAGCATGCTTCTTTTAGTCTGAAATACACATTTATGGGATCAGAATTATCCTCATTTCTGTGTAACTTTTGCTCCATTTCAGTTAATAGTTGTCTTCCCTGCTGAGCTCAACATCTGATCCTCCTGCACTTTGCACAGCCTGAAAGCTCGTCGCACAACGATCAGCCTCCTCTGTTACCAACAGCCTCATTTTATCCCATCACACAAAACTGACGTATCTGTCCCTCTTTCCTGTGAATCAGTTTGTTTTCACTGTAAATTAGAAAATGGTCAGAGGGCCACCCTGCACCCTATCAGGGGCCAGATTTGGCCCACGGTCTGCAAGCTGAGTATCATCTCTTCTTTGCTCTTAGAATTCATAAATAAATTGGTCAAAGTGTCTTTAAATTTAAAGCCCCATCTGATTGGAAAAACCTTTCTCTCTTTTTACATCTTATCAAACAACCTGCTCTTTCTTCTCATTATGGCTAAGTTATAAAAAATAATTCATTTCTATTATGTAGGTGCATATAAATTAAAGAATAAAGTTTTTTAAGGGTATATGTGTATTTTCTATATGTATTTTGGTATATTTAGGGGGAATAAGTGGGTGTGAGAGTGGCTAGGTCTTGGGAAGCTTATGTCTGTAAGTGCGAGTGTATCTGTGATGTTTTGCCTGTGTATTGTATTTATTTGTATTAAACGTGAAAACGAGATGTGTCATTTCAATGAGTTTATCCATCTAATAAAGTTGTTTTTGTTAAAAAATAAAAAATCCATGTATGCTGGGCCAATTCTCAAGTCAGTACCCCAACACCAAAGGCCAAGTGACCTTGCCCCTAAAATTATGAAATTCCAGGCCTGCATGTGATGTCAACACGAGAAAACACACATGAGCTTGAGATAGATTTACTCTTATTCAAAATGTTGAAGCACTCCTTTATAAAATGTGAAATGCTTTGCTGCTGGAAAGCCAAATGAACCCAGTCCCTTCTACAGCATTCCTTTGTTATTCTGTTAAATCACCCAAAGACTGATTAAACATACGAGGCATTAACTAAATCAGCCTATCCTGTTATCATCACCCTGTTGCCAAAATATCTGATGCACAATGAGTCATTCATCAAGCTCCAAACACGCCATTCACACTGCTGTTGGGGGGGAAAACTGCTCTCTGAGAGCCACACAGAGATAAAGGGCCACTCAAGCCTTTTAATTATTCTTCACAACCATTTGTCATTCAGCATAGTACAGTCGTTCTTTATAAAAGTAGGTGATCCCAAAGCAGACAGCTTTGTGGTGACCAAATTGTTTCTCAAGGCAGGATTAATGGCAGCATTTGTACTTGACTGCCTGTAGGCGTGCAGTTAGTCTTGGCTGTGGAACCTCCACTAATTCAGAATAAAAGAATAAAAAGTTATTTTTATATTTAAGACTATTATCTTAAGAGACGTTCTGGGAGCAGCAGCAGAGGGATACTTTAATTTAATTTTATTTTTTTTACGAGTTGTAAAATTCCCTAACAGCTACACTTCAAGAAAGAAGGGTTCCAAAAGATTCATTCCCAAGGGGCTGATGTTCTACCCAGAACCATTTGCTTCTGAAGAACCCTGAGGGTTCATCAAGTGTTCTTTGTAAGACTAAGGGTTCCATTAAGAACCCTTTTCATTGAAAGAACCCTCTTTGAAGAAAGAAAGACTTCTTCAATGTTTGAAGTCCTTGAAGAACTCAAGGGTTCTTTGTACCATGATATAGAAGGGTTCCTGATAGAACCCCCTGGGTGGGTTCTGGGTAAAGCCCTTGGAATATAAAAAGGTTCTCAGTAGAAACCTCTGGGTGGGTTCTTGGTAAAACCCTTGAAATACAGAATGGCTCTCTGTTGAACCCCGTGGATGGGTTCTAGATAAAACCCTTGCATTATAATCAGGTTCTTGGTAGAACCTCAAGGTTTGGCTCTAGATAAAACCCTTGAAATATAAATGTGTTTTCGGTAGAACCCCCTGGGTGGGTTCTAGGTAATACCTTTGACATATAAACGGGTTCTAGCTAAAACTCTTGGAATATAAACAGACTCTTGTTAGAACATCCTGGGTAGGTTCTAGATAAAACACAGGAAATATAAACAGGTTCTCGGCCGAACCCATTGGTAAAACCCTCGAAATATAAACAGGTTCTAGATAAAACCCTTGGAATATAAAAGTGTTCTCAGTAGAACCCCCTGGATGGGTTCTAGGCAAAACCCTTGCAATATAAACAGGTTCTGGATAAAACCCTTGAGATATAAACAGGTAGAGCCCCCTGGGTGTGTTTCTGCTTAAGACCCTTGGGATATAAAAGGGTTCCCCTGGGTGGGTTCAAGGTAAAACACTTGAACATGTAGAACATGTCATCAGGGGTTCACTAACGGTTCCAGGTATAACCCTTTGTGTTGGGTTCTTGGTAGAAGTCTCTGAAAGGGTTCCAAGTGTAACCTTTTACAAAAGGTTCAACCAGGAACCAAAAAGGGGACAAGATAAAGAACCCTTTCTGGTTCTAGTTATCCCCTTTATTTTTAAGAGTGTGGGTGTAAAGAGAGAATGGACACATTTTAAAGGTTTTCAGTTGAGGTTGAGTTGCTCTGCTGAAGCGTGACAGCAGTAATGTGATCGCTGGTTTGCTTCCACGTCATTGAAGCACTGACTCACTGTTGTGTTCATCTCTGTGTTTCTGACATTCTCACACTCTGCTGTTACTGTTATACAACGCCTGCATCTATCAGGACTGGTTCACTGAGCAAAGATTCCTCCATTTAAATGGGTTTTCTTAGAAACAGACAGGTGGCACAGATTTAACCATTGCAACATATTTATATACATCACTGCCTAAATCCACAGTTTAAAATGCAGCTGTGAATGTAACCTCACACTGTATTGTGCCTGTGCATTGTGAAAAGTGTGTCCCACGTATGTTCTGACCTTGCTGTGTGTGAATAGCAAACCGTGATAGCAGCCTGCCATACATCACTGTCAAAGCACAGACTGCTCTGGCTACATCCAGGTAATCTATTTGTCCCGGTAAAATATGGTGTAATTTGTTCCAGGTTTCTTGCAAGCCCTGCAGAAAAAAAGCAACCATTTGAGCTGCATCGTATGCATATGTGGTATTTTCTGGTTGTGGTGGCTGAAAGCATGCAGCTTTTCTGTGTCTGTGATTGTCCCATTGTTCCCTCCTGCTCCAAAATTGAATGATTGTACTGTATAATGAATGAGGTATTTCTTTCGGTGTTATTTAGTTCATTTTAAATGGCAACAGAATGTTAATGTAAAATCACTCCTACAGTAGAGATGGGTATCAAGAATCGGCAGTAAATCAGTGCCAGTGTCTGACTGGGAAGTATAGGAGCTGTCACGATACCAGAATTCAAAACTTTAATATAATATAACAAAAAAAATTAACATTGGGCTTAAAATTAACAACCTGCACACAGTGCTGGTACAGAACAAAATCTGTGAATATTGTCTGGTTATGCTCTGCTGTAAGTCAAATTTCAGACAGGACATTAAAGACTGATTTGAGGTTTTAAATGCACACTTGCAACATTTTTATAGCTTCAGTACTCTCGCTGCTATTGAATGTTAGAATTGTAGTGTTTCAGGCATATCCTGAAAACAGTAGATTAGTCGACTTTCACTTTTGCGGTCACGATTCGATTAGATGTTGGATTATGCCATTGTTAGATTATTGAGTCTTGATTTGTAAACATGAGAGATCATTGGTTTTATGAGTGAGACTTGCAGATTCTGCCTTTTCTTTGGATTGTTGACATTGAAAGCTTATTTCAACCAGTTTTTGAACTAATTTTGAAATTGTGACACCCCTAATTGTTTTTAAACATGTGTTATGTTTATTTTTTTTGCATCAAATTATGGCGGGTAGTATTAATACTAGTATCAGTGTAAGCAGTCTCAGGTGGGTTGGGCATCCAGAGCAGATTTGAAATAAGAATGATTCCAAAACTACAGTTCTACTACAGGAATCTTTTTCTTATCGATTCCTACACAGAATTTACTTGTGCTAACTGCAAATTAAACTAAAGACCTTTTGTATATTAAACTGGCTATCTGTTGGCACCTATCGACATATGAGTTGAATGCATCCATGTCTTCCTGTCTCCTAATGCATTTGTCTTATTAAATCGTGAGTCTAGCATTATTCTCAGTTAACCTATTCAGCTGCTGATGAGATACTTGACTAGTAGGTGAATTCCACAAACGGTGCGAGTCTTGTATCACTCACCTCACAACTGTCAAAGGCTACGCTACAAAAAGCTTTACAAGGACAGGATACCCCTCTGTTGTGATTTTAAAAGTAGCCTCAGTAACCCCTAAAATATTCAAGAAACCACAAAAGAGACCACCATCATTACAGCTATCTAGCTAATGTTAGCTTAGCTCAGTGTTTCTGCTGGTACAGTTAATCCGTCGTGATTAGCATTTCAACTCTGCTGTGAAGGATGCGGGAGAACACTCAAAGAATCTGAATCAAGAATCGTTAGGAACCAAACAATACCCATTAAGTAACAGTATCAGTTAAATCCCAATGATACCCGTCCCTGGTCACTCCTGTCACTGTGTGAAGACCTACAAAGCATGACAAGATTCAAATCTATTGTGGTCATTTCACAAGTTTAACGGCATGTAGTTCTACTGAGAGCTCTCAGTGTGCAGACAGCCTCGTTCTGACATCAATCCTCTATATTCTTGGACTCTATTATAACAAACTGGTTCTCACTCTCGTCATCATGCTGTAATTTCCGGTTATATAACATTATGTAACTACATGATTTGCAGCTTTACTCAAAGATGAGCTTCAGCAGACTTATATTCATTCGAAGCCTTTAAGTGTCAAAACAGCATCTCTTTATTTTGGCATTTGCTTTGATTATGAATTATGAAGTACAGATTTGTCTGATGACGATTTATTTATCATTTATTTATCACAGACAAAGAGTGTGATGTGAGAGAGCGAGATAGACCTCACAGCAGTGAGAGTTCACAATCAGATCATGAGAGCAGGCGCCGCCGTCCTCTTAATGGATCTTTATATGTCGATGCTGGGTCAGCAGTGCATTAGAGGAACACTTCCTTATGTAACAGCAATCCTAGCCCGCAGAAATCGTCAGCATTTCTTCACCAGCTTAATGGCTCAAAAGAGGGTGGGAGGGAGTGAGGAAATAAAGTTTAAACAACAAATGAGAAAGTTTTGTCCTGGTTTCTGGGTCAGATCAGAAAAGAATAGTTGTATAATAAGACTGAATCATAGCTTAACAAATATCTGTGCTTTCTAGTCTTTACATTTTCAAAACAGGCTCGTTACTTTAGTTTTAATGCATTTGAGGGGATTATTTATGTTTTGCATCATTGCACCAACATTAAGACTGATTTTTAACCTAAATGGATGGGACACATCGCACCTAATAGCACATAGAAAAGACAATTCCTTGGTGTATCCGGTGCATAGCACGCATGAGCACAACAGACATAACAAGAGGAAAACAACATAAGAAGATGAAACAGACAGAGAAGGAGACTCGACGGTGGAGAAAAGGCATCTAGTGGATCTGAGAGCTGCATGCGAGAAGCTTTGTAGCGCTGCAAAAATTTACCATTTTACCACAATAATAATAAATGAAAGGACAAAAGAACCCAAACTAAAAAAGGTAGAGAATAGAGCAAAGATTCAATTGTACAATCTATTTCAGTTTTCTCAAAACAGGGTCTAATAACTTTCACGATTGCGAATGTGCACCTCTCAGCAGAGATGGGAAGGAGCAGGAAGATGGCTCGCTCGATGCTTCCAATTTAATTAATCCAATCCAAATTTAATTCAGCTCCACAATGTTAAAAACATGTGCAACGACCATCGACGAACCAGGAAAAAACAGTTAAATTTGTTGGCAACTAATTTTGTCATCGATTTTTGTCGACTACGTCCACTAATCCCCTGTTGTTAAGTGCTTCATCCCATGGGTGTGCCCATTTCTCTTTCCTGTTGTAGCTAAATATGGTGGTTGCTGTTAGTTGTAGCTGAAAATATAACCTACAGACTCTACCTCGACTACCAGCACCTTCTATTAGTTTGTCCTCTAAATCTCTTTTGTTTCTTGTGTCCAAACCCTAAGAAAGTAATGACTTCACGATAGATTGTATATGTAGATACGATAAAAAGTCTTCATAAATTCATTCAGGGATCATATTTCCATTTGTGACCACTTGCCCCACCTGGTTTATATTGTTGCTGCCATAGAGTATTTTTTAAGGGTTTTACCACCTGCAGTGACTGAATAATTGTTCCATAATGGGCATAATGTTAGAGGTATTCCATTAAAAGCCAGATGTTTCTGTAGCATTTTTACTAGGCGCACAAGAATTATAGCAGTGAGCTGTCCATTTTGGGGATGACTCTCAGGGTATGCCATAAGGTTAGCAGAGATAAGCATTTGTTATGGTCTTCCAAAATTTGCTTCTAAAGCCATTCCCAACTGCCAATCTCTCCCACACTATTATAAGGCCAGTGAAGGGGGTATCTTTGAATTATATTAAAATGACATGAGGTGCGGTTATCTTTGCACAGAAACAGCAGTAGAAATGTCCTTCAGAGGGCTACTAGAGCCTCTACCTTTTCACTTTTACTTGAGTAAAGAAGTTGAATCAGTACGTTTACCTTTACCAAAGTCTTTTTTACAGTAGTAACTGTACTTCTGCTTGAGTAAAGAATGTGTGTGCTTTTGCCACGTCAGTAAGCTTACATGTCCAGAATGGACACAGATGGACATCACAGACATGTAAAAGATACTGCACTGTATACATCCGTCCTCAAGAGTCCCATCTCTGGACATGTTTGGGAAACAAGCAAATCAATCAGTGTCAATTAGAGCTGCGTTCAAAGTAAGCCACATCCTGGGAGTCAGACACTCGTTCTACACTTAACAGCAGGCAACGCAATTACGCTGCAAAAGCCTCTAAAGTGCTGAGGGTCTGAGAGGATGAACCGGTGCATATAAAAGGCTCTTACTGTCTTTTATCTGAACCACTCTCAGGTACCCTCCTGAGCAGAGACTCTTCCCTGAGCATGAGAGAGGAGAGCTGCACTGGAAGCCCTCTGTTTCACGTCTTTCATGTTGTGATCCGTACCCCGCCAGACACCACAGTTTGGGATGCCATTCTACATAAGTACACTGATCTTCAAAGCACCGCTCCGCTGTTCTTACTCTCATTTTGATACTTCTCTCTGCTGAGGCGGGGGCAGCGAGAGCTATAACAGTCCTCATTGATTTCTGAAGGATAGTCCGTACAGTCACTTCCTCTCCAGCTCTCCTCTGTTGGAGGTGGCAGCGTTGCACTTTAACAGTTTCTGACTGAGACCCTCAGACGTGGGAGCATAATCACATTTGACTTGCAGTGTGAATTACAGAAGCAGGTTCTTTCTCCCACAACGCTCTCATGATGCTATATTCGATGGTTCATTTGCATAGACACAACACGACGCTTGCATCAGTGTAAACCTCAAGGAAATGAACATTCAGACAAAGGCTGCGGCTTCCAGACATGTTGTTTAATTCTTTATTGTATATTTTATCATAATGTACACAGATGTAACAGTGAATATTGATTTATGATGAGAATTATTAAACTGGATCACATTTTATACATTTTAAAATGTATTTTAGGATTTGTTTAGTTTACATTGTTTATTTGTTGTTTATAGCACTGTGCTGCATGATATAGTAAAAAAAAATCATGTTGTGATTATTATGACAGATACTGCAATTGCAGTATGATTCACAATTAGTGGAAATGATAATCATTACAACATAAGCATCATAATTTTAATTTTAATTGAAAAAACCCCCATGAAAATCATAATGTTTTGACATTTGTTGGAGTCTGTACCAAGCAAACATGTCACAACACCCGGAGAACAAAATCTGTAGACCAGGGTGCCTCTGCAGCACTACAGTACTTAATGCTGCTTTGTCACATATTTTTCCTTGATCAAAAAACTTAAAGATTCTGCAGTTTGAGTATTATTTGTGGTGGTTTTGATAATATTTTGATTAATTGTGCAGCCCGATAGAGTATATTTCATATACAAAGGCAAGTGTGCATAAAAGACATAAATCCAACATTCAGTGACATTAAAAAAAGTAAATATGTGAGTCTTCTCCTGCACAGCACGGACATGTGATGTTTTTCATGCATTAATATGTCAAAGTGGAAATTTCAAAGCTGTTTCATCAAAGTGTGGATGGATTGTCGGGTTGTTATAAACAATGAGAAGAAAAACAGGATTATTTTTTCACGAGTTGCTTTTTGAGCTGCAACGATTAGTTGATTTATTGTCAGCTAATTAATCGCCAGGTCTTTTGAAATGCGAGTCTTTTATTTTAGAAAATTCTCAGATTTCAGCAAATGTGAATATTTTCAGATTTTTCTTAGTCCTCTATGACAGTAAACTGAATATCTTTGGTTTGTGGACGAACAACAAAAGACATTTGAGGATGTCAGCTTGGCTTTGAGAAATACTGATCTATATTTTTGACCATTTTCTGACATTTTATGGACCAAACAACTGATCGATTAAGTGAGAAAATGATCAGCAGCTTAATGGATAATGGAAATAATCAGAGCCCTAGTTGCTTCATGTTTCTTTTTATTCTTTATTAGGATTCAAATGACTCAAAGGCCTTATTGTCGTATGCAGAAATAAACAAGTTATCAGTGCAGTGAAATTCTTAGTTCACTATGTCTCTCTTCTACCTGATGCCGTCATTTACTCTGTTCACAAATATAAAAAATATTCTAGAAACTTATATTCGTTAAATGAAAAAGAAAGAAACAAGGACAAGATGACTGAGGTTATAAACGATAAAAATTGCATGCGTATGACAGTATTTGCTAGGGATGTGTCAATATATTGAATATTACAATATCACAATAAAAAGAAAAGTGTCAGTACTGTACCGACCTATGACGATAACTACTGTGATATGACATGTTTAATTATTTCATTTTGTTATTTTATTTTTGTTATAAAATGACTGCTGCTGTCAGCTTTATTAAAGAAGGAAAGCAGAAGCACTTTAACTTAAAAGTGAAAACTAATTTTATATAAACAAAAATTCTATACATCTCCATGTAAAATTGTAAGTTTTCTTGATTACATCCCTGGTATAAGTAGTATAAGTGTAAATCATAATAAAAAACTGCATGCAGTATAAAACAGAACAAAAGTATGTGCATAAATTTTGTGTTCATGTTTTGTTTTTCTCTTCATTTTTAGTCCAAGTGCTAAATGTTGAACCTGGTATTTCTGTTATTTGTTTGAAAGCCAGAGCATCACTTTGTGTTACACTGTGCGTTAACATCAGTGATCTCATATTTTGCGTGTGTGCGTTGTGCTTTTGTGTTTTGTTTTTTTTTTCCCCTTTTGTGAACCCAGTCATGACCAGTTTCTGTGGCAACATGATTTTGAAAATAGCTCCTCTCTAACGGCCCACTGCTGTCGCAAGTTCTGCAGCAGCCCACTCTTGATGCATGACTCATTCATTGCTCATTATCATCCCACACTCATTTCATCCTGCCCAGGCTCCCTCTGCCTGGATATCTGATGGAGATGGTGTGGGGGCGGGGTGGTGGCTACTATAAAGCCTGTGTATCCATGCTGTGATTGGCTGGTGGGATCCATTTAATCTGCTGTGCTCTACTACAGGGTCCGCCCCGCTACTCCTCCCCCTCGCTCTGCCCGCCCCGACAGCATCCATACACAACAGTGTGCTGTCGCTGTTCCAGGGAGAATATCAGCTCTGCACAGGGAGGAGAGGATTAGCTCAGCCACTCAGCTCATCTGCATACACGTTCCCAGAGAAGCACATGAGCACCCAGGGCTGCAGCTCTTTTGTATAAAACCTGGCACTCCTATCACAGAGGCTCCACTTGATCTACTGTCACTGCTGTGAGAGGATTTCATAAGGACCACAGTTTGTTTTTCTCCCCTTTTTTTTGGACTGTGTTGTCTCTATTTAACTGGGACAATGCAAGTTATATCATTTGATATAGACTTGCTCTGAGCATCACAGAGTTTTCCTTCATTTTTTGGACTTTTTTCTCCACTGGGTTTGTTCCTTCCTTCATCTGCAGCACCAGAATGCCATCTAGAGAGTCCTACGAGGTTCACAAGGAAGAGAAGTCCCTGGTGCAAAAGGCCAAGCGAGAGGCCAATCAGGAGGATATTCTGGCGGCGGCTCTGGGGATGAGGATGGGGCCACAGAAGCCTCCAGCCACTTTCTGGCAGCCACTTAAACTATTTGCCTATTCACAGCTCACCTCACTGGTGCGCAGAGCCACACTGAAGGAGGGCGAGCGGACAGCCAGATCTGAGAAAGTCCACAACTTCAAGGTGAGAATAAACTTTAAACAACTCTTCTCAGCTGTTTCACCTCCAAAATGTAATATCATCATGTGTGGCCAGAGGGCTGCTTCATGCTTCCTCTGTGGTGAGATGATGTGAGGAGGAGGAGGAGGAGAGGGGGGTGCAGAGGGGATGAAAAACAGGGCTGTTTTGGTCTGTCCAGTGAGCCTTTATCAAAAGAAAATCTGTTGGGTGGTCTGTGGAGTACTGCTGTTAGTTTGAGCAGCAGATGGAGAGATTAGGCCGATGGAGAGGGGAAACAGTGGAGGAGTGTTTCCCTGTTTGGCTCCAGCCTCAGTCTCCTCTATGTTAGCTGGTTAATGGGATGGAGAGCAGCAGGTGAAATATTACCTTCAAGGCTTTCAAACTGCTGATGCTTACCAATCTCTTTTTGCTGCTTTGTTCTCATGTATTGCTGAATGTTGCGTTTCAGTGTGTTGGTGTAAACTTCCTCTGCTGAAAGCTCCCACAACTCAAGGATGAGGTCTAATTAGAGTGAATTCGTGATGAAAGTATTTTTCAAAATATAAAACAACAATAACTTGTTCGGTTTCAAGCTTTAACAATTAATCAGTATGACAGTTAAACACCACATTTATCAAGTGAATCTACAGTTTATTTTTATATTGATATATAGTTCTCTCTTCTTATGTTTACATATGTTACTGTATATTTACTGTCACCATGCAATGCCTGGATAACTTGCTATCATTTAAAAAATTAAGATATCAGTAACAGTACCAGTACCATTGATACTGATACCAATGTAGTGCTTCATTCGATACCTTTTTTTGAAGGGTCTTCTTTATGAAGAAGAAGCTTGTGGTAATTGGCTGTAGTTGTTTTTTCCTTGATCTGGGAACCAAAACATTTGAATGCAGAAGGTTTGATCCTACTTACTGGGCTATTTAAATTGATACCTTAAAGGTACTGAGTACCGATACCGATACCCAGCCCTATCAACAATAAGGATTGCCTGTTTGCCCGGGGCAAGTAAGATGTCATGTCGGACTAGTGAATTTAGCAACTCACTTGCCTGACAGGGAAAATGGTAAAAAAAAACATTTTGAGAACTGATTAATTGTTTAAGTAATTTATCATGCAAAATGGCAAAAATGTTGCTTTCAGCCTCTCAAAAGAGGAGATTCCCAAGTTTTCTTTGTTAATCAGTCAAGACATAAAATACATCATCTTGGACTGAACTTAATGGGATATCATTCACTATTTTCTGACATTTTTGAGGCATTGCAGCCTTCGCTGAAATGTGGCAACTGGCTTTAGTCTTTGATGTTATTTGATAACCGCTAATAAATAAAACAATTTGTACATGAATAAGTTAAACCCTGTCCAAGTAGATGCATTCATCCCCTGCATTTAAACATTTTCTTGCCTATAAACAGGTATGATCTAAAAAATAAAGAATAATCATATGATTAGATAGGTCAATAACAGCACAAATTCTTAGATCCACGTTAAACTGTGATCCTACGATTCTGTAAACATGAAAAGACATCTAACCATTAATCAGTGCTGGCTGTCAAAAAACTTTTAAGTGACTGTGAGTTCATGTAAGGGATCCTGCGTCACCCTGTCAGGGTTTATTTTGGAATAATGACCTGCTCACTGTACATTATCCTGCTTATTACCTGGCTACCTCAAAAATCCAATACTAAATATTGATTAAAAGTAATTTTATTGATTTAAGTCCTCATGGCATCCACAGCAACCGTCTGCTTTTCAGAAATAACAGACCACAGAATCAACAGGCCATAGATTACTGTAATTTACCTTTCAGAATCGAATATTCAGCAGAGCCATGTAATAAATATTTTAACACAGTGATCACCTGCCCACCAGAAACTTGAACTGCCTCCCTGCTGTATCTGCTCCTGACTTCATGTGAGGAAACCAGGGAGAGTCGTGGCTTGCTCCTGCTCCCAGGGGCCTCCCTGATTGGCTGTGCTGTTGTTACCTGGTGGGAGCGTGGGGGCTCCCTCTCCCGCATGAGCAAGGTGGCCTGCCACTGTTTCCATGGCAAAATTCCCTGACAACTTGCAACTTCACTCTGGTGAAGTGTCAAAATGCTGCAGTGCCTTGATAGCAAAGCCTCCACCAGCAATGCGCCCACCTCAGCACTGTCAGTTTGAGGGTCTGTTTGAACAACAGTCCTCCACCCACAGATCATCCTCCTCCTCCGCTTTCAATTCAGGATGGCAGCACCCACAGGTCTCCTGAAGAAGGAGATGGGGTGTCTGCGGAGTAAATGACTGCACTTCATCACTAATGTCTGTCACTGTCTTCCTCTCTGTTGTAGGTCCACACCTTTCGAGGGCCTCACTGGTGCGAACACTGTGCCAGCTTCATGTGGGGACTGATGGCTCAGGGGGTCAAATGTGCAGGTACATCTTGTTCTCTCAGGCTGTCTTACATAAACGTCTTAATCACTCCACAGCATCCTTTCGTTACATTCATGGTATACAAAGTGAGCATTACGGTATATGGGTTACTTGGTTTTTAGTGCATCTGGAGGTGGATTATCGAGTTTTAATCTAAAATCCCAACTGTAGTTTATGGATTAGGGGTTGTGTAATAGATTGAAATGGGGCCTTTATAGCTATGATGTAACAGATACATTACACTATGTTAAAACCTTATTAATGACCCATTTTTTTCCTCACTGGGTTTGTGAATGAGAAAATCCCTTCAAACAAGTAAAAGAATGAATTTCAGCACAATCAGTGATGACAGATTAAAAACAAAATAAAATAAAATGAAAAATAATTAAGAAAAAAAAAAAAATATATATATATATATATATATAAAAGAATATAAAAGAAACAAAATACATTTATAAAGCAAATATATATATATATATTTAAAGTAAAAGTATTTATTTTTCTTCTGACTAGATTATTTTTAGCCCAGGGCTTGGTTGTTTTTCACATCTTGTTGACATCATTACAGTAACAAAGGCTATCTGTGTTTCCACTCCCATGATTTTAATGGATAAACATTTGCTGCAGTATAACCTAGTAAACACGCACCAGTGGGCTCACTACAGCAGCTGATAAAATTTTTTTTTAAAACATGTGTAAAGCTCAGTTATGTGTATTTTTCTAAGTGTACTTTGTCATCACCTGCTCCACAACATATTTTCACCTACAGTCATCATAATCATTTTCAGTCCTTTGTGGATACGTCTTTATTCTGTTTGATAGCTGGAGCATACACACATTGAGACTAGAGCTGCAATGATTAGTCAGTTAACTGATTGGTTGTCAACTATTACATTATTACCAGTTATTTTGATAATCCATCAATCATTTTGAGGTTTTTTTTTTTAAAGAAAAACATCCAAATTCTCTTGTTTTAGCTCCTCAAATGTGAATATTTTCCAGTTTGTCCAGTCCTCTATAACAGTAAAGTGAATATCATTACAGCTGCAATGATTAACCGATTACTAATCAATTATTAATCTAATTAGCAACTGTTTTGATAGTCAAGTAACAGTTTTGAGTCTTTTTTTTTTTTCATAAAATTGCCTAAATTGTCTTATTTCAGCTTCTTCAATATGAATATTTTCTGGTTTCTTCTTGTTTCTGGACATAACATTTTTCAACATTTTCTGACATTTTATAGACCAAACGACTAATCGATTAATCAAAAAAAAAAAATCGATAGATTAATCAGTAATGAAAATAATCGTTAGCTGCAGCCCTAAATACCACTAAGTTGTGGACAAATCAAGATATCTGAGGTTGTCATCTTGGGCTTTGGGGAAGAGTGATCAAAATTTTCACCATTTTCTGACATTTTATGGACTAAACAATTAATCAATAATCAAGAAAATGATTGACAGATTAGTTGATAATGAAAATAATCACTAGTTGCAGCCCTAATTCAGACCTGTTATTGTGAGGTAAATGGTTTTGTTATTTTTCCCCCTTTGCTTGTCAAAGATTAGATTTCTATTTCAGTGCTGCTGTTGTTAGAATTCGTTTCACATCCCAGAATAGTGCCATAATACAGTCTGATGTGATTCTTTGATGTTTTATTGATGAAACAAAGTATGTCACACAAATCTGTGGGAGCTCGGATGTTAATTATTAATGCCTTGATTTTAAAAGCTGACAATCTAAAGGAAGGCACGTATGTTTTGAGTCAGTCTTTATATCGCCATTCCTTCAGACTCGACCACAGCTACCAGAATCTAGGGCACCAAAGTCTCACATGATGCTCTGATTTGCATACCAAAAAATGTTCTCCCACCCCCTTTTCTTTTTGTATGTGTGAACTGGTTTTGGCTGCGTGCCAGGAAGCCAGCCTCTGCTTGTGCTTGTTGTGCCACATTTCCTCATCAGAGTACGCCCCCCAGCCTCATCCCATCATGCCCATGAAGGAAAACAAAGCTGGCATGTCTCTTTAATGAGGAGCAGAGCTCGGAGCGTGGGGAAGGAGCTCCGTTTCCACACACATTAAAATTCAGCGGCTTCAACCAAAGAGCTGGGTCAAGCAGCTCAACCCCTATTTAACTTAAATACTTGGTAGAAAAAAAAAAAACCAAACTATCTAACAAACAAAAGAGCTGGTTTTTGTTTCCAGTTCCAATCAGAAAGGGACTGGTTTTACCAGGAACTCTGCTGGCAGACACGGTGATAATGTGCTGATTAAAATTAGCACCCAGCCACCATTAAACCTCCTCTCACAGCCCTTTAGCCATAACTGAGCTGCAGCCTCCCCTCCATAGCAACAGAGACAGAGCTGACGGTGCAGTAAAGCAGCACTCCCTGTCTCCTGGCTCCCAGGGTCCCTCAGGCCGCGGCCTCACCCTCAACCGCCCCACCTGGGACCCAGGGGCCAACGGTGTGGACAACAGGAGCTGTGTCTGATGACAGGGCCTCCTCTATTATACTGCCTGTCTCATATCCTTAAGAGAATCATCTCTTAAGGTAATTACATTTCTGCATCAATGCATATAAAAGCAGGCTGCGTGAATTTCTCCAGGGACCCATATTAATCTAAATATTGTGTGAGGTCCCCCAGAAGCACAGATTCTCAGCTTTCAGGGGTATTTTCTTATTTAAAATTAAAGGGACAGTTCACCCCCAAAATCAAATCTGAAGATCTGGATTTGGAGATATCACCCAGAGAAAAGACTGCCTTCTCATGAATACAATGGAACTAAATGGCACTCAGCTTGTGGTGCTCAAAGTGCCCAAAATAAATACATTAAAAAATGTTAACACCAGTTTCTTTTCAGAAATCATGACCTGGTTACTCAAGATAATCCACAGACCTTGCTGTGAGCAGTTATATAGTCATATAGGAACTGTTTAGTTGTTTGGTCCATAAAATGTCAGATAACTGTGAGAAATGTTAATCACTGTTTCCCAAATCCCAATCCCAAACACTCTCAAATGTCTTCTTTTGTGCACAGCCCAAAGATATTTAGTTCAGTATCATAGAGGAGTAAAGAAACCAGTGAATATTCAGAGGCTGAACTCAGATCAGTTTGGTATGTTTTTCTTAAAAAAAAAAAACTCATAACAATTAATCACCAATTACTGTACAAGTGCTGGAGATTCGTTGCAGCTCTAGTCTAAATGTGAAATAATTGTAGATTGTAGGTGAATATATTTTTTAAATATGCTCACACTGTGGAGCACATAATGGAAAAATGCCTTTAGAAAAATACACATAACAGAGCTTTAAAACTTTTTTTATCAGCTGCTGTGGAGAGGCTACTGTTGTGTGTTTACTCATGCCAAAACCATCTAGATGGATAAAAAGCACATTTAAGAGAAAAAATATGTAATTCTGACTTCAAAGTGAACCGTTCCTTTAAAAAGTAACAATTCTTCTGAGGGATCAAAATGCTATTTTTTTTAAATGTTTTTGGAATTAAAAAGCACACAGCATTTGTCAAAAAAAAAACAACCTTTCAGGACTTGGAGACGGCTCAAAAGATCTAAGAGCTTGAAGAGCCGACCCATTTTAGTCTGGGAAACTAGGTCTAGTGTAGCCCGCAGCGCCTCGATTGCTGCTTCCACAGCCATTGTGTGCAAGCTTGGATTTGGAAAAGAATAGAGCACACAGCAGCAGCGCTGACTATCCCTCCTCCAGGCCACAGCGTTTCCAGTGTTCCTCTAATTCCCTCCATGAATCTCTGTTACAAAGCAGAGCTGCAGTCTCTCCCCCTGCATCTGCTCTCCGCGGGCTCCTCTGTTCCCGACAAGGTGAATCCTGCCCTCAAACAGCTGTGCCTCAGGCCCCGTCCGCTGTGACTGAAGACTAAACGCAATGTGGGATACTTACACTGACATCATGACTAATGTGCCATTTGAACACCCAGTGAGACCCAGTCTACATCTGAACAGGACAGAAAAAAACACCAAAAAGAGAATTTCCCCATGTTCAGTCATTATCAAATGCATTTTGTCTGTACTAATGAAATGTTTTCAAACAAATCAGAAAGAAGTATGCATTAAAAAACAAATATATCATAGATAAATGCCCTGTCTTATGGTTTATTGTTTTATTTTGATATTTTTAATAGGGCTGGGCAATAAATCGATGTATCATGAGTAGACTAAATATTGTCTTAGATTTTAGATTCATTAGATCATGATATGGCATTTTTTCCTGCTTTTAAAGACTTAAAGCACTAATAGTTGTATTGTCACAGTACAGATACTGAGGTATTTGGTTAAAAATATTTGCCCTATTTGAAAGTTAACAGTATGTTGTTTTATAGAAATTGTGTTTATTGAGATATAGATTGTGTATGGCGGAACAGCCTAAAAATGTTGAGATATTATTTACAATCTGTATCGCCCGGCCTTTGTTTTTAATTAAGCAAATGGCCATGTAGAGGTGACTTTGGCTTCGTCCAGGGCTCAAGGTGACTCCAATGCCACGTGTGGTGGAGAGAGGAGCTCTCCAGTGGTGTTGTGACATTAAGGGGGCAAATATTGATCAAGGGAATTAACACTGTTCTGCAAGCCAAAACACACACATGAAACCAGCCAACCAAATTAAAATTAACCTGATGTCGAATGTGAATTTACATAATCGTCCTCAGTACAGAGACAGAATTACTGAAATACAAGAAATAATTCAGTCTTTGTTTGAGTTTTTTTTAAAGTTGCAGATATTCATGAACTAAACTTGCCGTTTGTCTCTTTGTCTGCAGATTGTGGTTTGAATGTCCACAAACAGTGCTCGTCTCTGGTTCCCAATGACTGCAAGCCGGACCTGAGACACATCCGTAAAATCTACAGCTGTGACCTCACGACCCTGGTGAACGCCTATAACACAGCGCGACCCATGGTGGTGGACATGTGCATACGGGAGATCGAGTCAAGAGGTCAGTTCAGGATGTGTGTTTGTGTTTATTTTAAACTTAAAGCTCAGTCTAAGACCAAAGATGCAAATGTGAAACATGCAGTTTAGTTTGAAGATCAACTGAATACAAACATACCAACAAACGTCAGAGATTCAGGAAGCTTTTCAGTGTTTAAAATCAGCCCCAGGCTTTGGTTAAAGTCTTTGGACTTTTATGTATTGTGCTGTTTCTTCTATAGTGTTATTTTCTGGTCTGTGATTGTTTTTAGCCCAGAAACAACAGATGTAAAGTAGCCGTTAGCTAACACAGGTGCAATTACTTTTCATTGTGCACTATCGCTGCAAAAATAAACAATAAAACAAAAATAAACAATAAAAATAAAGCAACTGAATAGCTAATTGTGCCATTTAGTCACTGCTGAATACCTAAAGGAGCAATTTGGAGCAATTGTGCGTCTTAAGATTGGTCCTGTAGTCCAAATAGTGAGTTGGAGCCATAGACAGCATGTTAAATAGGCTGAATCCTTATTAAATATATGATCTATGGCTGAAGCGAGTTGTTTGCCCCCCCATCCTTCACAGACTCATGACAAGACTTTCACAATAACAAGCGACTGCAAGTAAAGCTACATTATAAAATTAAGCAACAACAATGAAGTGTCTGTGATTTCAAGTCTCTCTTTTAAATGTCTTTTTTTGATAGGACAGAGCTCTCCGCTCTCCTCAGGCTCAAATTATTATCCATGGTGGTCTGAATGTTCTGGTTTTAATTAATCATCTTAGATTTGGTGCCTGAATTTAACCGATCAAATTTGAGGAACTTGATTGAGCCTTTTTTTATTATAAATTTTAAAAACTTTTTTAATTTGTTCAACTTTTATACATACAAAAATTACCAATTATATCTGAGCGATTTGGATATTGGACACTTAAATCTTCTGTCTTAGAAACCTGAAAAATGATTATTAATGTCAAGTTTCAGAAATAGCATAAATGACCCTCTGGAAATGTTTTCATAGTAGGCCTAAGTGTTTCAAAACGATGAATATTAAGTAGTATTCAAATTTCAATATTAATTATTCAGTAGTGATTACATTTCATTAGTAGATCCAAACCTTTACCACCTGTCTTTGCTTGCATTAAGACGTTTAGTAATTATTCTTGGACAGCCAGTCATTAGGAGACACTAAAGATAAATATCGTTTAGAAAAAGCAATAATCTAAAATTGAATTACTTGAACAAAATTATTTTTAACATGTATAGTTGATATTATGCTGGAGCAATTCAAAATTATCCTTTAAAAAGCTATCTGAAATTAAGTTCATGGATCCTGTTGTCTGTATTTATGATGCGTGTTGTAAAACAGCTTTCCTCTAATTTTATAGTAAGTGATCTCCAAACTGTGTTAAAACTCTGATTACATTACTAACTGAGTTAATGTTTTTTGGGCGGGGTGTGACTGAGAGGAGTGATGAGTGTGCTGGTAATTGTAAACATGTAATGAGGAAAACATTAGTCTGTTTCCTGCTGCCTTATTTGATTGCATTTCAGTTAAATCATTCAACTATGTAGGAACCTCATTGTCTGCCCTCTAATACATGTCTGAAGCTAAGTTTGATTTATGTCTTTATTATTTTGCCCAGTGATGCAGAAAACGGTTTGCATCTGCCCATGTTGTTCCATTGTGTGACATTGTGGACATTTTATCCTTGATTTCTTATGCATATTTAAGACTGTTTAATGGAGTTTCCTAAATTACCCTGGGCGATATGTGCAGGTGAATTTTTCTACATTACTCGTGACAGCCCTGACAGTGTCTGAGAGGTTGTTTATTTCATGTTTGTTCCTCAAGGACTGAAGTCTGAAGGCCTCTACAGAATATCTGGATTCAGTGATTCGGTGGAAGAAGTCAAGATGGCGTTTGACAAAGGTATGTGTGTGGTAACTGTTTAACAGGTTTCCATCAGCTCACAACACGACGATTGACAATACGTGCTTTCATATGTTCACATAAGACACACAGACAACAGACTAAAGGGATAGTTCAAATGATTTGAAGGGGGATTGTCTGAGGTACTTATTGATAGTCAGTGTATTACAATAGATGGTGGTCAGCACGTCCCCAGTTAGGAGAAGCAGAGAGGACTAGTACAGATGCTAAAAATGTACTGCTGTGGACAGGGACAGCAGCAAAATATTTAGTTTAGTATTTATTTTTAAATATTTTGCTGTCAGATAGCCTCTTTTTGTGTGAAACCACTGTTTTGTAAGCCAAATATTGCTCTCTCCAAACCAGCCAAACTCCTGTATTTAAGTGGCTAAAATACCTTTTGTTGCTTATTTGCTTATTTATTTATTTCTCAGGGACAGTGCGTACTGATAAATATTACTGTAAAATGCCAGAACTGGCCAAAAGGATAGTTTTCATCTGTAGTCCCAGGCCCAGTTGCAAAGCTTGCAACCTAAAATCAGTATAAAAATTAAGAATTTAGCAATAAGTTATTACAGTAATCATAATGTAAAGCCATGTTAATTACAGTAAAAGCTAAACATGGACAGATGTAAGCAGAGCACAGGCACAGGCAGCAATAAAAGCAGAGCAAATCTGAGTTCATCAAGGCAAAAACAAACGGCATGACAACACAAGCAAGGACAGACGAGAGAAAAAAATGCAAGAACTTTGTGGAATAAGACATAAAAAAAGATGTAATAAAACAATCATTCGCTAAATGATGAAGGCATCTAAGTTAATGGTGACTGATGTGGCTGCTTACAAGCCATGACTTTGTCCTCGGCAGTTCATTGTTCAGCTTCCCTGCTGCTTCTCTGCTTCTCCAAACTGGGGGCGTGCTGACGGGCATCTACTGTAGCTTACGCATTGACTATCAATGAGTGCCTCACACAACCTCAGCTTCAAATAATCCGAACTGTCCCTTTAATGAGAAAGTGACACATTTGTGAAGGATTACTGTCCATCTGGGAGTGCAGATCTCGTCCTGACATGTCCCTCTCACGCAGGGTTTCACAGAGCGGACAGACAGGGGGGGAACCTCAGGGGATACAAACCGTGGATGTGCTCTCACTGCCTTAAACATAGCTGTAAAAAAAACAGGAAAAAAAACTTTTCCGCTGTGTTGGGATTCAGTAGTAGACTTAGTGAGAATGAGCCTGTCTTGGCCCAGTGCAGTGTGAATTTTAACTCTAAGAAAAACCCTGCAGCAGTGGGCTAAACTCTTAGCTAGATCGGCATGTGGGAGATCATCCATGACAGAGTGTCATTCCAGCTCACAGCACTGTGATGTTCAGTCTGCCTGCACAAGTAGGCCATGGCCTCTCTGGATAGCATGCATAACTGAGGGAAAGTCAGAATAAAACAGGCCGGGCGGATGATAGCAGCTACTTTGCAAAATACAGAGCGAGAGAAGATTTTTCTTTTTTTTTAAACCCCCAACCACGATGCACACACGATCTCTTTATTCTTCAATTCACACGGTGATGTGGAAGTGCTGATGTCAGCCAGTTGTACAGTGTGAAAAATTCTCCTTCTCTTCTTCTCCTTGTCTCCTTTATTCCATCACACCTCCTCACAGATGGCGAGAAGACAGACATCTCTGCCTATGAAGACATCAATATCATTACGGGTGCGCTGAAACTGTACCTAAGGGATTTGCCTGTTCCCGTCATCTCGTACGATGCTTACCCGAGGTTCATCGAGGCTGCAAGTAAGTCACAAGTAGACAAATTAGTCAGAAACACTCCTGTCTCAGCTGCATTTAACATCCACTATAACCTTATCCACGGCAGCCATTTGTTATGAAATAGTAGGGTAGACACAGGTGTTACCAATGATACTAATTAAGGTTTCGTTCCATTCAGGTCAAACAGACTCAGGGTGCTGCTATTGTGCATCTTGGCTCACTGAAAAGGCTCTGCAACACTAAATGGAATGAGACATTAATTAGTATCATTACTGCACAATACTGTTCAATATCAGTATGGCTGCTGTGAAAAAGGTCTATTAAGCTTGAAGTGACGTCACATGGTCACTTTGGTTCAAGTGGAAAATGCTTTGCTGTGGGCACATGACAGATGTCAGCTGTAGTATACTGGCCTAAAGAGGGTGGACAAAATAACAGAAACACCTATATTTGAGATAATCCAATTCTATGAGTCCATATATTGTCTGCATCCTTTCCACCGTTTATGGGATTGTTGTTTTGAACTGCACTTCTTTTGTTATAGAGGCTGCCTTTTGTTTGTTTTTTAAATGTATAGTTATTGGTTGTTAAAAATACCAGGGAAAGTTTATTCTTTCAGTGACCTCATGGCATTTTGGACAGTAAAGTTTATTGTTGAACTATAAAATATCCTGACATTACATGTCTTTGTCACAAGTGTTTGATAACTGCAGTATCCTCTGATACACCGATATCAGAGTCTTTTTACTCCCTACTATTGTAAATGCGTAAAAATAATCTGCATTATGTTCTTTAAAAATATATCAGACAACATATATGCTGCTATTGATACAGATCTTTACAGCTGTGCTAGGCCAAAATCGGTCGAATAACATTGGCGGACCAATAGATCTGCCTGGCTCTGCTTTTTAATATACTGTATGTAGCTGCTTCCCGAACAACCACAGTCCTTTGCTGTAATTTCAAACCTCTATTAAAGAGGTTTGTCACTGGAAAAAGGGAAACATTAACTGGTCATTTTCCTCAGTTACAGTTGAAACAGAACTGTAAATATTCAGCCTCATACAGATGACTTCTCAGAATCAGTGAATGACTTTCAGAACTCAACTCCGACCCTCGGAACTTTAATTGTGCTCCAGATTTGAAAAACACAACCATACAGTCGAGAACACATCTGCAATATTCATTTTCATTAGCCATTTCAAGCAGCCTCTCAGACCTCCTCTCAATGACTAATGGCTTTTATTACCCCACAGGAAATAACTACATTGATTCCTGCTTGTGTGCTCTGAGGTCAGGGAGTGTATTCTGGTCACTAACAGCAGCACTGCTTTCTGTTTTTGTTCAGAACTTGAAGACCCCGACAAGAAGCTGGAAGCTTTTCGCGAGGCTCTGACTCTGCTGCCGACATCACACAGAGAAACTTTGAAGTACCTCATGGCACATTTAAAAAGGTGAGCAATCCCGTCAAACTTTGCGAGAGCTAAATTTAGAGATGGGTTTCAGAAGAGGGAGATGATCTTGTTTGTTTTTTCTGAAGGGAGTGAAGTGTATTTTTCGAGTGTGGTGGTGAGCTCTTAATGATTCAGTGTTTTCCCTCCAGAGAGCATGTGATTTGTCACACAGCAGCTCCCACCTTCACTTCACTCTGCAGCAGACATATAGTAAATTATGTGTAAAAAACTTGTAAATGCATCATATAAAGTGACAGTGAGTGCGTTTGGATCAAAAATAAGGAAAAAGTAAACAGGAGGCATCAATTTTTTATGTCAATCCATAATTTTGGCACTTGCTAATGTGAAAATCATTATTCACTTGACATATTGTGGTTTAAATTACAGTGGTACAGTGGGTTTTTTTTGGTAGTCAATGTTTGACACACCCCTAGCTTGGAGATGGACGGGGTCAGCAACAAACCATATTTTAGCCACCAAAAAGGTCAACCTAAAACAAAACTATATCAGTTTAAGTTGCGCTATATTTACAATATTTTCAATGCCTTACTTTTGCTGTCAGACAGCTTTTTCTAATGGGAAACCGCTGTTATACAAGCCAAATATCACTCTGTCCAAAGCAACCAAACTCCATAGGTGAAATCAGTCATTTTGCCTCTCAGAACACAAGAGCTGCAGGTCTACCGCTGCCTCGATCAATTCGTTTGTTTGTGTTATTCTGTGACTTCAGTGAATCCCAACTATCATTTTGAAAAACTCAAGTCACACAATTAAACAAACAAATCAACATAACAACATAATCGAGGAAGTGGTAGACCAGCGACTCTTGTGTTCTGAGAGGCAAAATTACTGATTTCACCTATGGAGTTTGGTTGCTTTGGACAGAGTGATATTTGGCTTGGCATGTAAAGATATTCTAGCATATACTTAAGCTAATATTGGATTTTTTAGGTGGCTAAAATAAATTTTGTTGCTGATGCTGTGCACAACACTTCATTGCTTTGCTTCCATGCTGGTGCTCCTCTCTGCTTCTTTTGCAAACAGGCATCTACTGTAGGTAATACACTGACTATGGATGAGTACCTCATACAACCTCACTTCAAATAATCTAAACTGTCCCTTTAAGTTCTCAATGCCTAAATGAGCTGTGCCAATCAGTGGTGTTACATTACTCTGAGATATTGTTAATTTGAGACAGTTTGTTTATTTCTAAAGGGGGAGGAAAATGTTGCTAACACCAGAGAAAATCTTGTTGTTGTTTTTTTTTTAAACGTATCTCCCCACCACACAAATTTTCATACGGTCCCTGTTTAGTTCCATGTTTCTAACTTTATTATATATTCGCAGGGTGACACAGAATGAGAAATTCAACCTGATGAATGCAGAGAACCTCGCCATCGTTTTCGGACCCACCCTCATGCGCGCACCAAACCTGGACGCCATCACAGCACTCAACGACATCCGCTACCAGAGACAGGTGGTGGAGGCGCTCATTAAAAATGAAGACGTGCTCTTCTGAACGCAGATCAGGACTTTTATAGAACAGCTATCTAATCATTCTTTTGTGTAAAGACTTGAATGACTGTTTGTATTACATTGATTGATACATTTTTTAAAAATGCCCTGCGTATGGACTAGTACTGACCTAACCTCCGTCCTCGCCTGTTGTGGGTGTGGACGATGAACTTTACTCCATGTCTCCCCATTTTTGTCGGGGCATCTTCAGAAGCTGACAGACCAGCATGCATGGTGCGAGGTCTTTGTTGCTTTGTAGGCGTAGCTCAGCATGTGTTCAGTTGGTGTAGCGCTGTGATTTTTGCTTTTGTCTGTTCTGTGGTAGTTATAGTCCACATTCCCAGCTGCCTGCTGCGCAGTTTATTTCTGTGAAACACTGTATAGCTGGATGTAAAAATAAGCTACTGATTTTTCTGGGGTAATTTTTATGATGCTGTATTTTTTTATCCTCAACTGTTTTTATGTAACCTGCAGTAGTTGAATGAGCCTTTTCCCGTTCATGTGTACACACTGGTGCATTTGCCTGACCTTAACATTTTCATTGTGTTATAAACAGCATTATTTGTGAGTTTAATTTTTTATTGTCATGTTTTTGTACAAAACTTGTGCATGATCAGTTTAATTTATTAAACCTTACTCTGAGAACTTAAGTGCTTTATGAGTCATCTGAATTGCCATAATAAACTCTGGACTCTTATAGCAAAATGTGCCTATTTCTCACTTAATGTATGATCTCAGTTAGCAGTTTCATGATGAGGTCATGGTCTCAATTACTAGTTTCAAGTCTTAACAAGTGATCAACAAGTTATTCTCAGCAAGTCTGTCCAGTGCAACACACTGGGCTCACGAACTTCAGATTCAATCATCAAAATAGACAGTGCTGATCAAATATGAATCAAGATTCTGTTACAACGTGGTCTATATCTCCTCTAAAATATATCCAGATTCATACTCCAGTATACTGTTTAGCTGTTAGCAAGGACCATAATGACCAGGTGACTGCCATTGTTTTTCCAGTTTCCAATTGAGACCCTTAAAACTCAGAACAAACTATTTTAAGGCCGCCACTATTTCCTGCTGAATGTGAGCCAAAAATCAAACAGTCCAAGTCTCAGTGGGTCACCCTCCACTTCCAGGCTCTTGTTGGTACTATGCATGCTCTGTTTGCAAAAAACAAGATGGCAACCCCCATAATGCCAAACTTCAAGACAGTGGTCCACAAACCAATGGGTGATTTCACAGTTGGTTCACAATTGGAAACTTTATCATTCACTTGAAATAATGTCTCTCAGTACCTGGTGATTGTGAGTCCAGTAGTCACTTTATTCTCTCTTTCAGCTGTGTTTTTGGTCTCCATGCTCCATGTTCACCAGCTCTTCTCTAAGTGTGTCTGTCAGCCGTTTTTGTGGGGGAGGTTGTGGTTATATCAGAGCTTTTTTCCTGTAAACAGCTTCCTGCTGCGTCTGGAGGCAACACAATGAGAGCAGGGAGAGTGGAGCAAAATAGCAGTGCGAACCAGACAAACACAACAAGCTGAAACATACTAAAAAGCTCTGTAGCACTGGCAGGAACTGCATAGAAAGGTTTATCCACACAAGTAACCCCTTCACATTTCAAATAGTCATTTAATCCATTGTTAATATAAAAATATTTATTATAACTGCTTTAATTTAGCTTTTTAGTGTAAAAATTTAGTAGAGCAAATCTGTTGTAAACAATAGTCAGGCTCTGCCCAGATGTTAACATCTGAAATGATGCTGATGTAATGCTGCCTCTGAAGTCGCATGAGAATATTGTGAATTTTTTTAACTTTGCCCCAAAAGGAGAAAGCAGGCAGTATTTTATATCCATCAAAATGTTAGCAAATCTCATGAAAAGACCAAAACCAACAATTAATTTATCTCACTGACAAATATCAACTGCTGCCAAAGCTATATTTAATTACTCTGTATTGTCCAAAAACACCTTCATGTTATGAGTGACATGTTCCATCATTAACATGAACACAGATCATGTAGATTATTTTCCCTTTATTCACCAATTAGTGCATACACACACAGACAGTACAGACATAATACAAAATACAAAAACATGAAAGGTCAAAAAAACAAACATAAGTAAAGCAGAGATTAGTTTGGGTTTTTGTTGCCTTCAGGCTAATTTTGCAGGACAGGTTTGGTATTATTGATTCTTTCTGTTCATACAAACACACACAGTACATATGTTTTTCATTTTAATTCTCTACTTTTCTTTCTTCCCCTTCCAGTTACAGGCATACATTTAGACTTGTTAGCTCACTAGCAGTTTACTATTTATTTATTTATTTTTATTTTTCTAGAGTTATTGTTGTATTGTCATGTTAGGAGATCCAAACATTATGAAATGCTACTTTTTCCCTCCTACTTTTCACATTTAGTAGTACTGCACTACTGGACAATGTAGATTATTCTGTCTCCGTCCCACATCCAGCAACCATGAAGCATCACTACAGACCACCAAATGAGTATTAATCCCCCGCTGAAAATAGTCCCCAACAACCAAAGGTTGCAAAGTACACACATTATTTACTTAGGTAGAAGTACAGATACTTATATACATATATACTTATACTTAACTTAAACTTATACTTGTAATTACCAAATGCACCAAGGAAGAGGCAGGAAACGAAAGTTAACTGATGCAGATGTCAGACACCTCAAGACTTTAAGTACTAGAGACAGAAGTTAGACCACTGCTGATCTTCAGGCAGAGATAAATGCTTCTAGATCAGAGTCTGAGAAAGTCTCCAGAATGACCATAAGCAGACGACTGACGAAACAAGGCTTAAAGGGAAGACCAGCTGCTAAGAAGCCATTTACTGAGGTCTGCAAACATCCAGAAACGCCTCAGATTTGCCAGGGAGCACAAACACAGGACTGCTGGAAGAAGGTTCTTTGGACAGATGAGTCCAAGTTTGAACTCTTCGGTCAGCATCGTCGTGTTTATGTCTGCAGAAAAGCTGGAAAACGTTTTGATGCCAGATGCATTGCACCCACAGTGAAACACGATGGAGATTCCATTATGTTATGGGGTTCCATTTGTGGAAACGGCGTGGGCAAATTAGTGAAAATCAACGGTATCATGAACAAGAACGTCTACCGCAACATCTTAGCGCATCATAGAATCCCTTCTGGACTGAATCTGATTGGTCGTGGGATCATATACCAACAAGACAATGACCCAAGCATACTTCAAAGCTGTGCAGAGACTATTTGACCAGGAAAAAGAAATCTGGAGAACTGGAACTGATGGACTGGCCAAGTCAAAGTCCAGATTTGAATCCTATTGAACAAATTTGGGATTTGGTGTGTTCAAAGACTGATCGTACAAAAGTTTCATCTAAAGCAAGTCTGTGGGAACAGCTAGAAACTATTTGGAACTCAATAACAAAAGAGACAGTCGAAAAGTACATAAAAACAATGCCAGCAAGAATGCAAACTGTTATCAAGGCCAAAAGGAGGCCATACAAAATATTAAGTTTTTTGGTTATTATGTGTGAAAAAGGACATTTTTTTGTTTCAGTTTGTTATCTGCCAAATAAATAACAATAACATTTTTAGTTTTAAACAGGTTTTTGAAAGATTTCTAAAATATTTATGTTTTCTCGTTTTTATGACAGGCGGTCTAATAAATTTGTTAAGTACTGTATATATTTATATATATATACATACACATATATATGTATATATAGCAGGAGTACCAGTGCAGGGAGCTGCTATGGACGGGGTCAGCAACATAACCTTAAAAAAATTAACATAATTATGTCACGGTGAAGGAGACTTATGACCTTTCTAGATACCACATAAAAGGAGGCGGTCACAGGTAGCTACCATGTTGACTGTAAAAAAATAAATTAATAAATTAAAAAAATCAAAAAAAGATTAAAGCTGCAAGTAGCATTGTACGGGCCTTCACACCCCCATGCCTGTCGGGGTCTGCTGCAACCACGAGCATGTCACCAGATGCCAACTGGTCTGCAAGGTGCTGAATTTTCACGTGAACTTCAGAAACCACAGGAAGGACTATGATGTCACTGTCCATCAGGTAGATGTATTTAGGGTGGGACTCTTATCAAACATGTGACGTTTGCTGCACATTACACCATTTAATCCAAAGTGTGTGTGTGTGTATAGACACACACACACACACACACACAGACAGTATGTATCAAAATTCCATGCCATGGCCACGCCCCCCAAAATGTCACGGCGAGGTCAGGCGCCCATCAGACATGACGTTTCCTGTTGCCAGAAGGTGGCGCTCTAACTATTCTGGAATATTGTCATGTAAATGTGTTCAGAGCAGAACTGTTATCAAATACATTTAGTTTGGTGCAGATTGGATCATTTATACTAAAGTTATAGCAATTTCCTGTTTCATGGCGAATCATAAATGCACACCACGCCATGGCCACGCCCCACCAAAAACTCATCGTGACGAGGTTGGGCGCCCGTCAGACACCAGCCGGAAAAAGGAGGCGCCGGCCGAGCCTGCAACCTCCGTAGTTAATGATAGTTACAGTTAAATTATAAAGTTGCAGCAAATATATGTATAGCATACATACATACATACATACATACATACATAAACATTTTTGCAATAATCCCTCAAGGTGGTTGACATTTGTGACAAGTAGGCTAATGGAGGCATTATATTTTACTTTATTATCCCAAATGAGGAGGCGATGGAACCATAAACTCTAACCAGTGTTTTTAATAACCACCTATTACAAAAATGAAAATGGAGCTAAACATATAGTAAACCTGAATTAAGAAATAAGGATCAACTATACACAGAATACACATGAAGGTTTGAAAATAAAGCCAACCACAATAATAGTAATTATTTTCAGAAATGTTTAATAACCCTGTGTTTCATATTAAAAACAGCCTACCTGTGACAGCTGCTGGAAAAGTCAAGAGGCCCGAAAGATTCTGGAGTGATGAACTGAGCCATTCGATTCCCTGTTAGTGACGACAGTCTGCAGCACAGATCAACTGAAAGAATAGAAAACATAGGTTAGACATAGGCTACATAGGCAGACGGGAATAATATAAGAAAACATGTCTATAAAGATGGGTGTGGGTAAATTGTGGGGGAAAACACTGTTGAATGAGGCCTATGACAAGATGTTTAGATCATGTTAGTTTGAGTAGCTGCCACTCATTACTTCCACTCCTGCTCACCATTTTGCAAAATCACCATGATGCACCGATTGTCAGCAAAATATTTCATCATTGTTTTATAGTGCCATTAAGTTCATCTAACAGTTTATTGTTAAGAGATTTTAAAGCTCATATTCCCCCACATGGATGCATGAATACACCCTGTCATAAACCCACTTTTCATAAAAATTAACCACAACAGCCAGTCAGCCAAGTCATTTTCAACTTCACAATCAACTCCAGGTGCCAGTTTGTCTTTTGAGTTCACAGGACAAAATTGCCTAATCAGTACCACAAAGGATAGACATGCAGGTTTTAACACACAATACCCCTGGGTAATTTCAGAGTGATCGTCCTCACATTTAAAACAAATTAGGTTGTACAAGGTGCACAATGAAGAAACAAACGCACAAATCTCGCGAGCGTTCCACAAATCAAGGGTTCCCTTCTAGACTTAACGACAGTTCAGTTAAGGTCACTCTCAAACAGAAAACCAAACCCCAAAAATTCGTTAAAGAAGAAAGTAAGTGGCAAAGACGGGAAAGATGAGGACCTGGTTTTCGCCGACCCACCGTGCAGTGGAGGGAGTTTATTGATCGGCTGGTTCCGGAGATATTGGAGCTTTTTGGAGGACCGACTTGCGTTCAGACATGGTCAAGTGAGTTTTACCTCTCATTTTAAAGGAAGAAACACCTGTAAGTGATTGGTTGTCGGGATGGACAGGTGATGGGGGGGTTAATTAATTAAAATTAATTTCCCATGGACAGTGGCAAGTAATAAACATTGCTATGGAGAATATACCAATAAAATAAAAAATCAAATCAAATAATAAATAGCATAAAATAAAATGAATGAATAATAAATAAATAATAAAAAAAAGAGTTACCAAAAATCTATGACACGACATTAAAAACACACCTCGTTCTCGGTAGTTTACGCAGTCCATGGCAAAATGTCAACAGTCAGATCGGGATTTGTGAATCACAGTTTGTTAGCTAAGCTAAATCCAGTGCTAACGTTAGCTTAGCCTTTCGTATACCAGGCAAACAGGACGCTGACAAGCGCTGTGTATTAGCCTCTCTACGCTCAACCTCACGGTGACCCGTGGACAAACATGAAGGCCCCATCCGCCTGACTGAACATCGGAGCATCGGGGTAACTACAGTGGGCATACCTAAACAACACGAAGAAGAGCGTCTTCCACCACGGAGGTCACGTGATTTTCTGTCAAGTGCGGAGGTGCCCTCTTGTTGTCTGCAGCCAGGTCCTTTTCACCTCTCCTGACAGCTGCTGTATTTATTCTTGTAAGTAACATGATGCTATTACAGAAATTAAGAAATTACTCTGCTTTTTTTTCACAAAAAAGTAAACATTTGTGGCCATTTTTAAGAGTTTTTTTTGTCCTCAGTAGGAAATAATGTACATCTGTATCCTCACAATGAATAATAAAGAATATAGGATATTTAATTCTGCTTAAAAAAGTAATATGGACATCATATCTATTTGTGGCTGCAGGATGACCCTGGCAGATTAGACTGATGGTCCTCTGTTCTTCATATTCAAAATGACAGTTATGCCTAAAAGCCACACATCATGTGACTTTACAAAAAACCCTCTAACAACACATCAGTCACACTGATTCGCTGTGAGATTAAAAACAAACATGCAGCACCTAAGGCAACACCACCCTTGCATCCGTGAAACTGTTAATTACTGGATATATGTGCAAACAGTGTCACTTTAAATTTATGCATTTTAGGTTTAATTACCCACAGGTTGTGTCTTTCCAAGCAATTTCTTAGAACCAGTCATGCACAGCCATCAGCGGCTCATTATACGATCGCTGCTTCACACTGTTTAGGCTCAGGGAACCAGAAAGAGTTGTCTGGATATTGTCTTCATCCCACATTTCCTGTTTTTTTTTTTTCTCATAGTATGGACATGTAAGCTCTAGGGTTGACAGACATAAGATCCGATGAAACAACACACTGTAAACATAAACCACTTGTTTTAACTAAAAAAAAAGTCCAAGATGGGAGGAGAAATCTATAATATTTATTTACAGTAATAAATCATAAAATGACCATGATACAGTATGTCATCAGAAATTAAGGAAACATGCCAAGTTGGGGAAACAACTTGCTTCAACCATAGACTTTATATTAAAGATTTCAGTCTATTTAATATACTGTCTGTGGCTCTAACATTTTATTTAAATTTTAAATTGACTAAATTTGAATAGTAAAGTAGAGGTTTTTTTTAGTGATTCAAGACAAATGAACTTTTCTGGTCAAACAAACTTGATATAAATTCAGTTGTACTTGAGAAAACATGTTCAGTAAG
This sequence comes from Lutjanus campechanus, assembly GCA_027495735.1. Classification (NCBI taxonomy): domain Eukaryota; kingdom Metazoa; phylum Chordata; class Actinopteri; order Lutjaniformes; family Lutjanidae; genus Lutjanus; species Lutjanus campechanus. The sequence goes on from JAJHUR010072305.1 coordinate 32,977, forward strand.
CTTCAGGTATAAACAGCCATATGCTGATCATGTTTCTTTAGAAACTCTGTACAGTACATTCATTCAACTCATCATCTCGTGTCAAAGATTTTAAGTTAGAGGAACCCATGTTTATAAGTTCTAAAGTATCTTGAAATACTAGAATTTTAAAGTTGAATTAAGTTGGATTTTAAACTTGTATAGGCTATTTATGTTAAAGCTACTTAACAGAATGTTCATATTTGTGTTCATTTTGATAACCACAAATTATAACATCAAAAACAAAATTCTAAATAAAAATCTCCTCCTGCTTCTAATGTGCTACTGTGACTTCAGCTGTGAAAATGTAAACACAGTCTTGTTCCATCTGATTTCACAGACAATACAACTCAGTGGCAGACATTAACTGTAAATAAATGACCAGTCTTCTCACTGATGGTCTTGTTTGCTTACTGTAGGTAGGTCATATAGAGGCATCAGTATTAAACTCAGACAGTTTCATGAACAGTTAAAAACATTATGCAGTAGCTTTAAGTTAATGAGAAAAGATTAGTTGATTGCACTGTTCCTGTCTGATTTTTTTTTTTTTTACAGTGCAGTGTTTGGGAGTCAGTGTTGTCTGGAGCATCATGTTCAGCTCTTCCCCACGTTTAGATTTTTGTGCTTCAAATTTCCCCACAAAACATCTGAGAAGCAATCACTGCTTGACATTTAATCACTTGGGTTCTGCGACCACATCACATTGAGTTAATGTAAGCCGAATTCAGACTTGTCTCCGGTGATTGTGTGGCAAAATTGGATTTTCATCCAACCGTTTAGCCTCCCCCGCCATTATCGGCCATTTTAAATATATCATACCTACATTAGGCATTGACTGTGAAAGGAGGTAAACCACACCAATAAAGCTATCGAGCTCTCTATCTCTCCGTCAGATGCTGTGATAACACCATGCTGGAGTAATGTCTGCGGATGTATTGTGTGGTGGCTGTGCCTCGTTCTCAGTAATGAGACTAAATTTGAAAGGCTGTGATCCATGAGATAACTGACCTTTCTCTGTTGACTTGATGGTAATGCTTCCCTCCCTGCGAACGGCTGACCTGAATACATTTTCAGACGTTGAAATATAAAGAAATATTCAGTCTCCCCATGTGAAGTATGTGAAATGGTAATCCTGTTACATTGCCTACTATTTGATGTAATCACTACTATTTTGTATTTCACACAGAAGATGCGTTAGAAACCATACTGAGGAGTAAATCATGAATTTAAACATAAATACGTTTAACATTTCAAAGTTTATTATTTGTAATGTATAATTATTATTTTTGTGTTTTTTCCCCTTGAGTTTTATTTACTAGGTAATTGATTTACTGTACTCAGCCAGGGTTGTTTAGTAATGGATTACATATAATCAGGATTACATAATCAGATTACAAAAAAATAGTGAACTATAGTCACCCCTGATTACATTTGAAAAATAAGTAATTAGATTACACTTAACTGATAAATAAAACCAGCAGCACCACTTTAAATTTTACTTATTGCATCTGCTTGTTGTGTAGGACTACAGACGGAAACTAGCATCTTGTTAAATCTGGTGCAACCATGTTTTTATTTCATTTAAATGATCACTGTTATTGCACACTGTCTTTGTATAAATTCAATAAACTAAACTAAATATGTAGATTTGGCTTTTTTGTTTTCTTTTTCTCTCATTCCTTCTCTATTTTCAGGAATATTTGATCTTATTTGTTGCTGAAAACCAATAAATATTATGTTAAAAAAAGACTATAGTTACATTGTCAAAGATTAGAGACATGAATAGTCCTTAAACATAAATCAGAATCAGAATGACCTTTTTAAATTATATATGTATGCATCCTTTGCTTTCACATAATAAATTCCAAGAAAATAAGGGTACTAAAAATGTTTTGCAGGGAGGCTTTATACTTTTTTTTTTTTTTTTTTACCACTTCTTCCACCATTTTCCTAATTTACACAGACATTCAATTATGCTTCCTTAAATTGTTGCAGATACTGTTTTTTCTTGAAGAACATGCAGTGGCAATGAATTCCACCTGACCATGGCTCTGTACATGACTGTTTTCTGCATCATACTGCTTTAGCTAGAATGAACCGTCTTTATCTTACGTATCGTATATGATAATTGTGTTGAGCAAACTGAGAGAATAATCTTTTATATAATATCTCTGCTGATTGTGTCACCAGTACATGTCTTCTGTCCAATGATAGACATTTCTGTATTTATGTTGGAACATCATGTACAGTAAAATATATCACTCAATGCACATCCTAATCTCTTGTATGAAAACTCTAATCCTCTTCATCTTCATCGAGGCATAAATCTCCAGTATGTTGTCCAGTTTTCACCCACCCCCCTGCAGATATTTCCATTATTCAGATTCAATGAACATTTAATCACTTACAGGGCAGATATAAACACACAGCTTGTGTCCTCTAGTGACTGGAATCACGGCGTGAGCCTTCAAAGTGTTGTAATTACCACTGGACAGAGCACCAAAAGTGTTCGCTTAGATAAGACTACAGGCCCACTGAGCAGATACAATGCTGGCTTGTCCAGTGTTACATGACAGACTGGGAGAAAGGCAAAGCGGTGCTCACATGGTGTAAATTCAGGTGGCCTGAGTGATTGGAGCCAGAGAGGGGGGTGGGTTGAGACAAATCTCTCTTAATTCAGACGTTGCCAAAATGGTCATTTGTCCTTAAGTGAGATGAATGAGGCGAGTGGTTGAGTGACTGGCTGATTGAACGGATTGGGGATGTGAGGAAATTGAGTTGCGTGACCCATCACAGGCCCGACAGGGTGGGCTATTGCAGAGCAGAAGAGGGAGACACGGGTGAAACACCTGGCCTCCAGCAAACACAAGGCTGTTTGAGCATCTGATTTATCTAAGATTATAATATTTTTTCTTCCCAGATGGGTAATTGCAAAAATGCATAAATAATAAATAAAATAAAGCTCTATCATCCCTATTGATCAGATTTTAACTACATCACTAAACAGTTTACACAAATTATCAATAATTTGACACAAAATGTTCATTTTAAAAATGATTTTATGGATTTGAAATTATTTTATGCTCCTTCTGAGATCAGAATTGTGTCCATAGCAACGGTCTGTTCTTCATAGCAACGGTCGGTTATAACAGAAATAACAGATCTTTTATTTACCAACCAGAGTTGAGTATTTAACCAAGCCATGTAAAAACACATTATAATGTTATAATGTGTTAGATATAAATGGTTTTTTTTAATTTATTTGTCAACAATTCTTTCTGTGGGCATCCATAATAAAAAATGAAAATATAGTAAAACACAGCTGTAATAATATAAAATGTCTACATAGGAGAGATTAATTGTTGACAAATGCTCTGCATTAATAAACACTTAAACATGCACAATACTTGTAACACATTATAGTATTTCATAAAGCATTTATTTCATGTCTATCCTGCTTATAAATGCTAAAGATGTGGAGTTAAATTAATTTCATATTTTGTTGATTTTGGAGCCCCCTGCAGACAAATGTGGCAGTTTTTCCATAGATATAATGACAAAATATAATGTCAAAAATACAATTATCTCTCAAATCTCCTGCTTCTTTTTAACTGACTAACTCACTGACTGACTCCTTAAAAATGTAAAACATGGGTTTATTTCATCTGATTTCATGGAGAATCTGACCTGGTAGCAGCCAGTAAGAACAACTATATAGAAATGTCTGATTTTTCTCTCTGATGGCCTCGTTTGATTATGTAGGTCATATAGAGGCATCAGTATTAAACTGAGACTGTTTCATAACCACTTAATTTAACCTACTTGCCTCAAGTCTAATTTGAAGGTTTAAAGATTAATGTTCAAAGAAGGCTTTTATGAATATACATGAATATATCACAGATAATCATATATGCATACACATACATCTCATGCTGCTTATTTTCAGAAAATTCATGCAGTTTCAAGATTTTTTCCAGTAACACTACCAGATAAATGATGATTCTCAGGAGTGCTACTTGAGCAATATCTCAACGCCAAAACAGCATACCTAATAGTTAATATCTTCATTATATAGTAGGGTGAGTGGGGTTAACTGGACCACCTTAAAAGAACAGTTCATCACAAAATCAAAAATATGTATTTTTCTTACCAGTAGTGCTGTTTATCCATCTGGATCTTTTTGTTGTGGGTTGCTTTTTGGAGATATTGGCTGTAGAGATGTCCCTCTATCAAATATAATAGAGTTAGATTGGTGCTCAAGGAGGAAACGAGGTGAGTCCCGCTTAGTCCTTTATATTGCAGAGAAGGCATCATCTCCAAAATAAAACTTGGTAACTCACACCAAAACAATCTAGATGGATAAACAGCAATACAGACATTTTTGATTTTAGGGTGAACTATTAAAGTTCAGTCCGTGTTAAATGGACCTGATCAGGTCCCAATAAGCACCAGGTGTAAGCTCGATCATGCTCCTCACAAACACACATGCTAAAAAGACACTGCCCTTCATCTGTATGGGCAGATTTCCCCCTGACTGCCGGCACACTCCCTGGGCTGTTGATGACTGATGGTAAAAAGGTGAAAGCCTGTCTGTGAAAGCCGATTTAAGCTATTTTGTGGCTGTGAAGTGCTGACTGCTGTTTTGCAGAGGTTTTACCGTTCTTTAGGCCTATTTTATCTCTGTGCTTGTTGTTAAAAAGGTTTATAATAGTGGTAAAGGTGTCTTTAATTCCCATTTGCCCACCCTAATGCCTCTTTCTGTGTTCTAGGGCAGAGTGAGATCAAAGAAGGGGGGTCGGAGGCCTGTTCACGCTCATACAGTAAGCGGAGTAACCACTATTGCACAGTTAAGTGTTGCATGTTGTGTCTATCTTCAGTTTTTTGTGTGGCTGTGTCTACTTTAAGTGCTTTACAGATGACTGTCAAGCTGATAAAAAATGTAAACAGTAACACTGCACATGAGAAGATCAGATTATTTTGTCAACAACTGATCCCAAGGTCAGATGTAGAGTATTTTTCAGTTCTAGATAAGATGATAAGATCATATGCCACCCAAACTAAAACGATCCATCACATATTTTTCGATGGAAGAAACAGATACACACATGTATGTCAAATAATTATTCAATATGAACATTTTTTGATTCTCATGGGGCTGTACATGTCCTTTATATGGACAAATAAATATATATCCACAGATCTGAAGGCAGCATTAATAGTTAATCACTGATGCAGTGAGCATATGTTTTGTCTTCACACCTCTCGAGGTTGTGTGCGGCCAAGTTCACGATGGGATATTTCAGTGGTGGATTACGCTGGCATGTTGATCTTCCAACAGATGACAAAGTATGTGGCCCTCTCAGATGACAAGCATTGGCAGCCAGTCATTCACATCCGCTGTCAGACAATAACAACTACACTGCCAGTGGGGAGGTTGGAGGTTGTACTGTAAAGCCATTTGCCAGTGCTGAAAGAATGTTTTAGGTGGGTCAAACCTTTTCAATTCTCAAGTGGTCAACGGGCAGCGTGTTGAAGTCGGATCTTGTTTTTGGATGCCGGGGTTTATTGGCAAGAATGAATACTGTATTTTTCACTTTTCATCTCATCATTCTAGCAGGTAAGAACTTATTTAAAACTGAAGCAAATGTGTGTTGATCACCTGTGGAAATAACTCTTTATGTCACTTTTCTGATATATAACTTTTAGAGTTAAAGCACAATGAAGTTAGAGAAAGTTGGAGTTTAAAAAGCAAGTACTGGAGCCTCTTTTGACTATGTTTAATTAAACTTGTCTCAGGTCAGTGTCAGCTGATCCTATTCAAACAACAAAACTAATGAGCAAATTTCTGTGCAAACCGGCGGTTTGATTGACAGGAGCACGTGTCCTGTTTTCATTTTGCTTTTCAACCTTTTGTCCGTCTGTCACCACATGAAGTCGCCTGCATAATTATGTTCAGGAGCATTCCTGAGTTTACTGAGCTGAGCGTCTTGAGAATCATTCAACCATTCAAAAAACATGTTGCTGTCAAATGACCTTCGTCTCAAGGTCAACTGAAAAATGAAAGGGGATCCCGCTCTGGCTCGTGACAGATATGTAGTGGAAAGAGTATACGAACATCTCTATTAACGACCTTACAGCAGTGCCGTCACATGTGTGAAGGCAATATTGCCAAATTTAGACCCCAAATCCAAGTGAGTACACATAAATATATATATAAATTATATTTACTCTAGAGGCTCACGCTTGAATGCAAAGTCTTCATGTCTCACAATCCAAGGTCATTATATAGTGAGCCAAAACTAAACTAACAAAGTGTGAAAAAAATATTTTAGAAAATAATGTATAAACTCATAAACTCTGTTCCTCTAAATCAGGGGTCTTCAGTGTTTCTCAGGCCATTGACCCCTTTGTTTGACAGAGTAGGGACAATGTATACTGCATTACTGCATTGAATATTTTTCTGGTCTTCTCTAGTTTGTGCTTACCCATAGATTCTAAATCAGCTGCATTTGTATCATGGCTAATGTACAGTAGGTGTGTTAGCTTCACCCTTCACATGGTTTTGATGGTGGTTTCTGAGCTGGAGGGTATGTCAGGGTCTTTTGCTCATAAAGTTACCAAACGATCCACTGTGGCTCACAAGAGTGTCTGTACACTTGGGATAATAACACAGCTGACTGGACATGTTTGTTTTTATTTCATTTCCTATGTTTGAATAATTCAGAGCTAACTAGTTTGCTGTTATGGATAAGTGCCACACAGTGATTTAGTCAGTTAGCTAGCTCACGTGATTGCACGAGGATTCATGGGTGGCTGTTTGTCAGTGTGCAAATTAATGATTCATGTTTTGCGCTTGTTATACAAATAGGCAGATTTAACTTTGCTAATAATATGTTGGATTCATGTTAATGAGTATTCAGACATATTTTAAGTTTTGAAAAAGAGATGGCCTCCCTGCAGTAACTCTGAGGACCCTCTAGGGGTCACAGACGCCTGAAGAACCAGGCTCTAAATCATCACTTATGACCCACTGTGTGTGGTGGTGTCTGTATCTGTATTTGCAGAGACTCTGCCCTTTGCCTGTATTTCCTTGTTTTATTATTTTGCTGTACTCACACTTTATTGAGCCAAAATGTAAGTATTTAACATGGTCTCTGGTGCATTCATGAACAGCTTGGACAAATCCTATTGAGTCTACCTTTAAGTGTATAATAATAATAATAATAATAATAATAATCATAAAAATCATAAAAAATAAAAACTAGATTTTAGAAAAATGATAACTAATTGAAACTGTGTACTTACAAAGCTAACTAAAATATATATGATAAATAAAAATATATAAATGAAATGTCTTTAGTTTTAGTATTTGTCAGTTTGGTTTGTCAACAGGCATTGGTGCATAATGTGTATTGAGACTGGGATGTATACATGACTGTGAGTCGACTGCCCTCACAAAGTGTTGTGTTTGTATTGTAAAACCTGTTCCAGCCTTCTTAAATCTTGACCTTGACTTCTCATTCATTCTAATAAAAAAATATAACCAACACTGAAACAATACTGACTAAAAACTAAACTTTTTTAAACAATAAAAACTAAACTGAAACAAGCAAACCCACTCTGGAAACTAATGAAACTAAACTGACTTGAAAACAATAATTAAAAATAGAATTTAAATAAAACTAATGAAAAATACAGCCCTATAATAACTCTGCTGGGAAGTTTAAAATATATTTAAAACATTGAAAACTGAAAAAGAAAATTGAAAACTTTTTTAAATCACTGAAATTTATGTATTTAACACCCAGAAAGTTTCCTCACACACACACACACATTATGATGTCAGTCTACTTAAAGACACCTTGCATCTCACACCTATAGTATAACACCCGTCACATCTATTTTCAACCCACATGAAATGAACTCACATCAAGTATCAGATGTTCTTAAAGCAATATTCTCCTTCAGCACAACATAAATAATTTTCCAGAACACTCAAGAGGAAACACCTTGAGAAGTAGAGAGGTGTCGTATTTCACCAGCTACATGACTTGAATATAAGTAACCCTTTGATAAAAATGAGCTTGTATCCTGTATGGTGTCTTTATTTAAACTTTAGGTGCTGCCTGGGCCTCCTCTGACGAAACACGCCTGGTCAAAACCCTCTTCAAGGGCTACAATAAGGTCGTTCGTCCTGTCAATCACTTCAAGGACCCAGTGGTTGTAACTGTGGGCCTTCAGCTCATCCAGCTCATCAGTGTGGTGAGGTCTCATGTCACGCACGATGTCACCCCATCTGTACTGAGAATCACTGTCATCAAGTGTCCAAACGCATTTATCTGCATTCACAGGATGAGGTCAACCAGATTGTCAGCAGCAACGTGCGCCTGAAACAGGTTTGATACATTCATTTTAGTAGTTTTGATTTCATAACAGACAGACTTTGGACACACAATGTACTAATTAAAATGAGTAAGAAAGGGATGAGTAAAAATGCATCATCATGCTTCAGGCTACTAATTAGAAATGCATCAAATGTGAGAAAACAAGTCCTGACACCAAGAAATGCAATTAAAATATAGAAATATTTGATTTAAGAAATGCTATGAGAAAAGACTATGACAGTAACATTTTAAGAGTTGCAAAAAATGGTTTATTTTGACAAGTGAAACATAAA